>JAOXJP010171987.1:0-12654 GCA_025762735.1 Platanus orientalis
TTGTAAGGGCCCAACCCAACCTTGGCTTGATATTGTCCAATTCTGGGCATCCCAACACAAGGTCACCCTCTGCCTCGGTTTTGTTCTTTGAGCGTCCCAATGAGGGGCCATTGTCCCAAAAATGCGTCAAGCAATCCCTCCTCCCTAGGCGATGTGGGATATTACAATCCACCCCCCTTAGAGGGCCACATGTCCCCATGTACACACCATAAAGCAGAATCGGCTCTAATAAAAATTGTAACGGCCCAACCCAACCTTAATTTAATATTGTCCAATTCTAGGCATCCCAACACAGGGCACTCTCCCATCCCGATTTCGTTCTTCAGGCGTCCAAACAAGGGGCCACTCTCCCGAAAATGTATCAAGGTTGAGGGAAGCTTACATTTAAGCTCAGGAATCCCAAAATCGCATCAAATATGCTTCATTGTCTTGAGAAAGATATAATGACGACTTATTTCAGGCTTCATGGAATGAAGAAGCCAAGACATAGCAGTAGCATTATCAGTCTTCCACAACCCTTTTTTCTGTCCTTGATTTTTAGACTAATGGGCAAATGATCCGATGCTACGTTTGGAATAGCTTCTTATTGAGCTTGATTGAAGTAGTCTTGCCAGGCCACTAGAAACTAGAAACCTATCTACTCATAGCAGAAATATCTTGCTTACTTGAACAAGTGATATATATATAAAACCCCACATTTTTGTATTTTATGAAAACTGAGAAGTCTCCCATCCTGGATACAGTTACACTACTCTCTGCTTGTTCCAAGCCACCAACAAGCACCCTGCCCAGCCCACTGCCTCCTTACGAATGTATTAAAAATGTCTGCTGCCTCACAGATCCATCTCCTTTCTTCACTATACCCTTAGTAAACTTTATTGCTTTAGGGTAATATGCCTCCAAAAAGAGCAAAGCAACGTGATGACATTGGGTGGTAGCATGGACAACCGCTTGAAGGTTATCCACTTGGGACAAAGTGTAACTATTGTGAGATGGACATACAAGGAGGGAGAACCAGTTTGAAGCAACATTTGGCCTTGGGTACCTAAATGTGCACGGCTTCCCGTCTTTCCAATCAGAAGTCAACAGTGCAATGAGGGAAAATCTTCAAGTCAGTTCACAAGTCTATGTGGTGTCGCATATATTACTTGATAATCATGCTATAGACCTATTATTTATGTGAAACATTATCCTGTCTATTCTAAACATGTGCACGGCATATATCACTAGGAGTTGTTGATCCCTTTAAATCATTACATAGTGGTCCTGCTTACATAATGTTTTCTAGGTGTGTAATGGTGCTTATCCTATCATTTCCTGAACTTTCATCTAGATTTCCTTCATTCCAATAATGTTCCCATAGCTTCCAAAATATTTACATTGTTCCAGTAGATTTCCATAAACTTCCACAAATTAATTCTATATACATGAGGAACGGAATTTGGACTGAACAAAAGGTTTAAACTATGTTGGTAATAAACCAGGTGGAGAACAAGCAAAAGGAGACTTGTGCTAATGTACGACTGCTTCCATTTTTTTTGTTTTCTTCAATGAATCTGCTAATGTATAACTGTTGTAAGAATATATAATTCCCCATGCAATTAGAACTTCAATGAAATTTAACATATCAGTTATGAACAGAGATGACACACACCTTTACTTCAGATTTTCGGAGTGTCTTAATCATAAACCGATCATCTTGAGACAAGAAAAATACACTACCACTTTTCCCAGGAGATGAGAGCTCTCTAAGAGCATCATTTCCACAAATGGACATCATGTAGTCCGCAGCATCAATCTTGAACATCTCCCTCAAATTTCTGCCAGGAAAGTATAAGAACCTTTTGAGAGAAAATACATCTTAAACCAACCCATTAAACGCATATAACAAATATGATGCCAAATAATTAAGTCTGTAAATAATGACCTTTGTGATGCCATCTTAGCAAATGAACAACAAAGAAAAGCAAGCTTTGGTAAAAGGCACAGCACAGCTTTCCAACAAAAGGCATTTCTATGACACTTTCAGAAAATAAATACAGACATTTGTACAAAGGCTATTGTCATTGCTTAGTGACATGTGATCATATTATGCCTCTATTCACTATTCAGAACAACAATGAGTCCTATAAAATAGCAAGACTGAATATATGGAAGCAATATGCAAGTAAAACTAATGTGCCAGATACTCCAGCAAAGATCACAATGCCGAGTATATTACAAAATCTTCAACCAGTTAAGATAGTTCCAATATTTAGTTTCAGAAACAATCACCAGCCTTGCATTGTCAAGTAAACCAACAGAACCTAACTCATATCTGAGGCAATGCTTGGTCCTCCAAAACTATATAAAAAATAAAAATAAAATAATCCTGCTGAATGAGGATAAGTATGCTCAATTGGTCAGATCGAACTAACCATGAATCATGAGCAGCCAACCTATCAATTAAGGAGCCATAATTTCAAAGGGATGTGAGTAATGTTGACATGTATTGTGTTAAGGGTAGTATGGTCCAATATATAGTATACAACTTCATGTACAGTATACCATTCATTATGGAATAAAAACCTTCATCACATATAAATACATTACGTAAAGAATGGAAACGCACTCATACAATTCCCAAATCTCTATTATTCTCTCGTCTCTCTCTCCTCCTTTTTTTCTCTGTTTTCTTCTTGTTTAGGTCACAAATCATTTTTATCGAATCGAACTTGGTATCAAAGCGGGTTAGGAGTACAATCAAATAATACTAGAATCGACGAGCAGTACAAAGAAGAGTTGACATTAGCGTCCACACAGCTGTCGTTAGCTAGGTCATACAAGTGTCAGACCAATCCAAGGCTAGGGTTTGGGTCACAATGTTCTGCAGGGTATTATGCTTATTTTTTTCAGATTTTTTTGAACCCTAGAGAGGTGTTTTTCAAGCACTTTTTTGCAGAAAACAAAAAAGTCCAGATTTGAGGAAATCACTCAATCCGGTCAGATTTGAAGCTTTTTCAGACGCTGATTTGAAGATGATGGATTGTTTTTTCATAATCTTTCAAACAAAACAAGTTTCACTCGATTGGAAAAAGTTTTGAGGGAGTTGTGAGTATTTTCCTTCAACGTTTTTTATGCCCAGGCCTATTTTTGCGATTTATTTGTGTTCTTTTTTTTTTTTAAAGGAAAAATTATTTCAGACTTGCAAAAATTGATGTGGGACACAACTACATACTTTTCCATGCTCGTGAAATATGGTAATGATTTGAGGAATTTTGTAGATGTGGTTGAAGTTGTGAGAGGGTGTCCGCTCACTTTCAGGCCAATCCAATCGTGCCTGTGTGTGTGGGTTGTTGTTTAACAGTGTGTAAGGACCTGTGTAGGTCTAGTGTTGTGTGGATTAAGTTTGGGGGGGATTTCAAAGACTAAAACATGTCTAAAGAAAATCATAAATCAAGCCAAAGCTGAGGCAAATCGAGTTGAGGCGATGTGAGCAACATTCCCATAGTTGGAAATCCTTCTCAGGTACAAGTTACCACTATCAAGTTTGATGGTAGTAATTATTTAATGCGGTCCAAATCAATCATAATCTATAGTCAAGGCAAGGATAAAGAAGAATATCTGACAGGTGAGATAGATGTTCCTCCCAAGACTGACCCCCACTATGGGAAGTGGAAAATAGAAACTGTCATGGTCATGGACTAGTTGTTAAATTCGATGAAGCCCAGAGATGAGAGAGCATTACTTATTTTTGGAGCCATCGGATCTGGGAGTCATTGTCGAAGTCCTATTCTGAAATGGGACATATTGCTGAGGTATATGAGCTGTGACAAAGGATTGTTTAATTTAAGCAAGGGGATCATCCACTAGCTATTTACCATGCATCATTGAGAAAGTTATGGGAGGAACTGGATCATTATACAACTTATCGTCCTTTGCGTACTAAAGATACCACAACTTACAAGAAACATGTTGAAAAGATCCAAGTGTTTGAATTTTTGGCAGTACAAAACTCATTATATAAATAGATCTGAGTTCAGATTTTAAACATGCCCATTCCACCTTCCCTAGATGAGGTTTATGCATATGTTCATCGGGAAAAAAAGACAACGTGAATTGATGACTTTGGCTCCATCGGTCGAAAAATCAGCATTTGTTTCTAGATCTAGTCAAGGTGGTCATGGTGGTTTTGCAGGATGAGTCGTGGTGGAAGTTCCCTTCGCTTCAAATGATCGTGATAGGATCAAGTGTGAACATTATGGTTGGTACAGACACATAAAGGATCAATGTTGGGATTTACATGGTCATCCTCATGACTTACCTCCACGTTAGTTTTTAAGAGGTGAAGCCAGTAGTGGCAAGGGAGGAGGTAGACTTAGTGGTCACTGACCTAGTGCGAATTCAACAACATCTTCTTCGACTTCTTCAAAGATTGTATCTATAGCTTCTACACCTATCACTTCATCCGATAGTAGTCTATCTAAAGAGGAGATCAAGGCTTTTCGTCACTTTGTCTCTCAACTTGATGTTACTCCAACAGCTCTTCTTCATTTGTAGCTTCATGTACTTCATGTCTTCGTGTACTTCATTTTGATAATGGCAGAAAGTATCTCTCTAACTTCCTTTCATCATTCTTTGATGAGTCTGGGATTGTTCACCAGACCACATATCCAAACACTCCTGAACAGAACAAGGTGGTTGATTGTAAGAATAGACATTTGCTTGAAATTTCCCTGACCATTATGTTTACAATAAACGTGCCGAAGACAATCTAGGCTGAAGTCATTCAAATAGAAGCCTACCTTATAAATAGGATGTCTATACGAATTCTTTCCTTTAAGTCTCCATTGGAAATGTTGTCTCCTAATATTCCTTTGTTTTTACTTCCCCCCAAAACCTTTGGGTGCATCTGTTATGTGTATGTCTCAAAGTTTGATCGCACTAAACTAGATCCAAAGACACTAAAATGTGTCTTCTTGGGTGATGGTGCTAATCAGAAAGGATACAAGTGCTTTTACCACCTACATGTAGGAAATTTGTTTCTCGGGATGTGACATTTTTTGAGTATATTCTCTTTTTCTCCTTAGGTAAGACATCTCTTCAAGGGGAGAGTTTCAATGAAAAGTTGTGCTCCTCAGGACCTCATCCAGTTCTTGTACCTTCGTATTATTTTGATAATGGTATTAGTGGAAAGAGGAGACTGAACACAAAGTATATAAACAAAGGAAGAAGACGCAAGGAGATCAAGTTCAGAATTCTTGTGTCCCCATCCAAGAGTCCTCTTCAAATCTAATTTTCGAGATAGGTAATTTCACTTCTCCTTTTGCCTTAGTAGATGACTCACCGATTGCTCTGGGCTTGGATTATGTGCAAACGAATCTTGTGAGAACTGTGCAAATGGCACCAGAGGGACTGACGCATCAATACCGAAAAGTAATTTACACTTTTTGGGGGGTACTTATCACTTTTCGGCGCTGATCTGTCTACACCCTGATGTCGTTTTCACAGTTCTCACAAGATTCGTTCTCACCTAATTTTTTTTCCGTCAAATCAGACACTAACCATCCTATGTCTAATTTTGTCTCCTACCATACTTTGTCATCCTCTTTTCAGAACTTTGTTGTTTCTTTGTCTTATGTCACCATTTCCCGCAGTGTATCTGAAACAGTATCACAACCACAACGGAGGGTTGCTATGGAAGAAGAGATGAATGCGTTAGAGAAGAATAATACTTAGAAACTAACTGAGCTCCCTAAAGTAAAGACTACTGTTGGCTGTGATGGGTATTCATTGCAAAACACAAGTCAGATGGGTTAGTGGAAAGATACAAAGTTCAACTGGTTACAAAGGGATATACACAGACATTTGGCATAGGCTATCAGGAGACTTTTTCCCCTATAGCAAATATGAATTCAATCAGAGTCTAGATTTCATTAGTAGTTAATCAAGGATGACCATTTCTTTAGTTCAATGTAAAGAATGCATTTCTACATGGAAACTTGGACCAAGAAGTATACATGAACATACCACAAGGTTTTAAAATGCAGAATGCTCAAGGAAAGGTGTGTAGATAGAATAAGACATTATATGGGCTGAAAAAAATCCCCACAAGCTTGGTTTGAAAGATTCTGGACAGCAATGATAAATAATGGATATAAACAGTGTCAGGCAAATCATACTTTATTCGTGAAAAGACAAGGTCTGAAAGCGACAACTCTCATTGTATATGTAGATGATATTGTGGTAAATGGAAATGATGAAAGAGAAATAAAGAGGCTGAATGAAAATTTAGCTAGGGAATTTCAAATTAAAGATCTTGGTAATCTAAAATATTTCTTGGGAATAGAGGTTGCAAGGTCAAGACAAGGAATTTTCTTGTGCCAAAGGAAGTAAGTACTAGGCTTGTTAAAAGACTTTTGATTGATGGGATGCAAGCCATGTGCCACACACCTATTGAAGCTAATCATAGACTCAAGGAGAATGAAAGTGAAAGACTAATTGATGTTGGAAGATATCAAAAACTTGTGGGAAGACTCATCTATTTATCATTAACTAGACTAGATATTGCATATGCAGTTGATATGGTTAGTCAGTTCATGCATGCTCCTACACAGGCACACTTGGAGGCAACTTATAAAATTCTGAGATACTTAAAAGGTTGCCTAGGGAAAGGTATTCACTACAGATGACATGACTATCACTAAGTAGCGATAAAAGCATATACAGCAGATTGGGCAGGATCTCTTACTGATAAAAGGTTGACTTCAGGCTATTGCTCCTTTGTGTGTAGCAACCTTGTTATGTGGCATAGTAAGAAGCAAACAGTTGTGGCTAGGTCAAGTACAAAGGCAAAATTTCGCTCCATGGCCCATGGTATTTGTGAGCTTCTCTGACTAAAGATGTTGTTTGAGATTGGATTTCCGGTTAAGAAATCAATAAGTTTATTTTGTAACAACAAAGCTGTTATCAGTATTGCACATAACCCAGTGTAACATGACAAAACTAAGCATGTGGAGATTGATCAACACTTCACCAAGGACCACATCAAGTCTAGGAGTATTTACATTAACTTTATTCCGACTAAGTTTTAGCTCGCAAACATATTTACCAAGGGACTTAGTGTTTCTCAATTAATGTTTATTGTTGACAAACTGGGAATGATGAATATCTTTTCACCAACTTGAGGGGGAGTGCTGAGGGTAGTATGGTCCAGTATATTGTATACAACTTCATGTACAGTATAGCATTCATTATGGTGCACAAAACCTTCATCACATATAAATACATTACGTATAAAGCGGAAAAACACTGATACGATTCCCAAATCTTTAATTCTTCTCTCCTCTCTCTCCTCATTTTTCTCTCTTTTTCTTCTTGTTTAGCTCACAAATCATCTTTATCGAATCCAACTAGTAATACCCAGAAATCTAACAACCAATAATTAAGGCATATCTTGATCACCCAAAATTATCTCAAAGGTAATTCTGGTACACAAGTTATTTACATTAAGTTGGTTAATTACACGAGTTATTTACATTAAGTTGGCCCTAAATAGAACAGAATGGCGGAACAGGATTCGTGCAGCCAACCCCAAATAGTTGGGATAAGGCTGTTCGTTGTTGTCGTTGGTAGTGGTTAGATCAAACAAACTATAGGTCATGAGCAACCACGTAATCAACTAAAAGAATCATAGTTTCACAGGGGTGCAAGTAAAATCCGGAAACCTAACCAATAGTTGAGTGTCCTGAGACAGTCCTCCCAAGTCCCAACACTATCTCAAAAGTGACTACAATGGATGGAGATGACTGATTTATGTTCGGACAGTCAAATCTAATAAACAATGGATCATTTGCAGCCAAAGATATCAATTAAACGAACTACAAGTGAAAGGAGTACACAATAAAGGAAATCTGATATCATTCCCTCATCTTTCAAGTTCAGTGAAGTTTGAACCAAGGAATCAATAATAACACCTTTTATCAAATGTCTTTACATCTTAGCTAGATCAAAACAAAATCCAGAATAGCTAGAAGTGAATGAAACCCCATTAAACATCAATAATACACTAAAGCTAAACCACTGTGGTTCAAGATCAATAGAGACTTTCCAAAAGATATAGCTATACACACCTTTAAAAACCATACCACCCCACCCCAACAAGATACTCAGAATGGCATTACAGAAAGAAAAAACCATCATCTCCTAGGTTGATGCACTGTTAACTACCATCTACCTTATTAATAGACTTCCTACTTGTGTTCTTGATTTCCAATGTCTTCTTCAAATTTAGTCTCCTACATCTCCTTAATTCCCTACCCTCTTAAAGTATTCAAGCGTGTATGTTTTGTTCATGTTCCTAAGGTAGATCTGTCTAAATTAAACCCTAGAGCATTAAGATGCGTGGTTTTGGGTTATGCAACTGATCAAAAGGGATATAAGTGTTATGACCTAGCTTCAAGGAAATTATTCGTCTCACTTGATATCACATTCTTTGAATCTGCTTCATTTTTCTCTCCCAGTCGGACTCATCCTCAGGGAGGGTAAGAGCTATGATGGTGGTGGTAATGATGAGTCCCCACAACCAATTTCGCCTTACATGTTTGACTATGGTGGAAGTAAGCTAGAAGAACATGGTGCTAAGAGGGGGTTGGTAGAGATACTCTGGATGCTCAAGAACAAGTTCCATCTTGGGGAGAGAAAAGAGGTGACAAGAAAGGAAGTGACACATCAAAGGAACTACAAGTCTATAAAAGAAGAAAAGGGAAAGTCCACAATCCTCATGTTCCTCAGCCAGACTCTTTATCATCACATCCTGATCAAGGTAATTTGCTCATTCCATTTGACTTGCATCTTCCAATTGCTCATAGAAAAGGTGTTCGTACATGTACTCAACACCTCATCACTAATTTTGTATCCTATAACCATTTCTTACCAAAGACTAAGGCTTTTGCCATATCTTTGTCTTCCATTCTTATTTCTCATAGTGTGTCTGAAGCTCTAACACAAAAACCCTGGAGAGAGACCAAGATTAAAGAGAAGAATGCATTAGAAAATAATGGCACCTGAGAACTAGTGTAACTTCCAAAAGGATGTCGAAGTCGATGGGATCATGAGTACAAGGGTACAAGTGTTATGATGATATATTTGTAATTACTTGTATACATGAGGGGTATATAGGTATTTCACCATTATATACCTCATACATAATAAACTCATACATATGAGAGAAGATATCTCATACGAATTCCTCTACGTTCTTCTCTCTCTTACACTTCCTTTCTTTTTCTCTCTCCTTCACTTCTCTACTAAATCCATTATATCTGAAGATTTCATCTGAAAAAAAGACTACAGTAGGCTGCAAATGGGTTTTCACAGTGAAGCTGAAACTAGATGGAGTTGTTGATAGATACAAGTTAAGGCTGGTTGCTAAGGGGTATACTTAGATCTATGATATAGATTACTAGGATACTTTCGCACTTGTTGATAAAATGAACTTAATGCGAGTCTAGATACCAATGGCAGAAAACAAAAGATGGCCATTGTTACAGTTGGATGTCAAAAATGCACATCCGCATGGTGATTTATAAGAAGTTTACATGAAAACTCCTCTAAGATTCCAGCATCCCACAACTAAAAGGCAAAGTGTGTAGAAGGAACTCTATAGGTTCAACCAATCACTAAGAGCATGGTTCGAAAGATTTAGTAATGCTATGAGGAAAAGAGGGTACATGCAGATCTAGGCCGATTATACACTCTTCATCAAACATCAAAGTAGTGGAATCACTACTCTCATAATGTATGTTGATAAGATTGTTGTGACAGGAAATGATCTTGATGAAGTGGAGTAGTTAAAAAAGTATATAAGTCAACAGCTTGAGATAAAAGATCTAGGTCCACAACATTATTTCCATGGGATAAAGGTCCTACGCTCAAAGAAAGAAATATTTCTTTCTTAGAGAAAATTTGTACTAGACATTCTAGATGAGGCTGGGATGTTGGGCTGTAGATCATGTGATATGTCAGTTGATCCCAATTGTACATTGTGAGAAGATGATGGAGAGTAACTACTAGATGTTGGCAGATATCAAAGGCCGGTTGGGAAGTTGATATATCTCTCTCTAACCAGACCAGATATATCATATGTTGTTCAACTCGTGAATCAATTCATGCATGCACCCACCACAGCACATTTGGAGGCAGCTTATCGAATCCTGAGATACCTAAAAAGAAATCTTAGTATGGGACTGCTTTACCGGAAAAGTGATACAATCCTAGTTGAAGCTTACATTTATGATACATTACGAGTTAATGGTTATATTGATGCTGACTGGGCCAGGTCTACATCAGATAGAAGATCAACCTTAAGATATTGCACATTTTTTGGCAGAAACTTAATTACATGGGGGAACAAGAAGCAACCAATAGTTACACATTCAAGTGCTGAGGCATAGTTTCGTTCAATGGCTAATGGTATTTGTGAGTGATTGTGAATACAAGGCTTACTTCTAGATTTGGACTTTCACATTCATGCACCTATGAGACTTTATTGTGATAACAAGGCAGCTATTAGCATAGCTCATTACCCAGTCCAACATGACCGAACCAAACCTATTGAAGTTGATTGTTATTTCATCAAGGAAAAACTTTAGTCTGGACTTATTTGTACACCTTATGTTCAGATAGGCAATCAACTTGCTAATGTTTTTACAAGGGTTTTTCCTCTCCTCAATTTAGTTCTATTGTATCCAAACTTGGCATGCAAGATATATACATGCCAATTTGAGGGAGAGTGTTAGCAAGGATGAGGTATAGTTGTAATAAAGCATATGTATACAAGGATATATACGCCACCCATATATATGGGGTATTTTTGCCTTTTACACAAGATACATAAATAATACAAGTGATGCAGTACAAAGGGGAAGATACCAAAAATTGATGTAATATAATTTTCCAAAGCCTCAAATAATTTAAATAAAGGATGCAGAAGCAAAGAAATCAAAAATAGAGTTTAGAAACAAACAAGTAGCCCAAAAATTTAGGAATTAGAAAATAAAATCATAGAAGGAAAATAAGGAGGATTTAGAACAGAAAAAGATGAGAAAATAGACTTGACTGAGAACCCTCTATCTGCATCACAGACTCACATCATCTCATCATCCGCATCGTGGTTTCCCACTGGATAATTTTCAAGCATCCCATTTCCTCGATCTCCCAATCATTCAAATTTCTTCTAGGCTTAAGATCCCAAGAGCAAAACGCTCTAGAACGAATCATATGATCCTGCACTGACCCGTTCTTGAAAGAAACTAGATTAAAACAAGAAGGAAAGAGGATATTGAGAGACTCCCTCGCACACCATGGATCCATCCAAAAGTGGACCTTGTTTCCTTTGATAACTTTGAACCTAATATGCTTAAAGAAATCGACCGATTTAGAGAAGATGCCCTTCCACACTCCACACCCCTCGATCCCACTGGATCAGTAGTAGACCAGTCGAGTCTATCCACCCTATACTTGGCTGACACAAAACTCCTCCAAATCGCATTTCTTTTAGAACCAAATCTTCAAAGCCGCTTGATCAGTAGAGCTTTATTCAACTCCCTCAAAGACCGAATTCCCAAACCCCCTTGGGAGACCGGGCTGCATATTTTATCCCACACCACCCAGTGAATCTTTCTCTTCCCGCGATCAAAACCCCATAGGAAATCCCTCTGTAATTTTTTCATCTTACGAATCACAAACAGCGGGGCATTGTAGAAGGAGAAGAAATAAATTTGTATACTAGAAAGCACGCTCTTCAGCATTAACAAGCTTTCCACCATATGAGAGATAGTTGTCTTTCCAATGAGTAAGCTTACGACCCAAGTTCTCTAACATCGGGTTCCAAAAAGATCAAGAAGAAGAATTTGCACCAAGGGGGAGCCCTAAATAAGAAATAGGCAAAGGAATCACATCATAGCCAAGAATATCAGCCATTTCATCCCTCTCTGACACCTCCCCCATAAGACTTATGGTTGATTTACTCCAATTAACTTTTAGCCATGTAGCTGCTTCAACAATCAAGAGGATTCATCTCAAATTTCTCAGACTCTCTGCATTTGCTTTCAGCAAAAACAAAGAATCATCAACAAATTAAATAAGGAATAGAAAGACTTCTTTCTGTAGCCTTAAAGCCTTCAAAGAGACCATCTTCTTTAGCCTTAGCAGTTAATCTCTCCAACAAATCAGCCACCAAAATAAACAAATACAGGGAGAGCAGATCTCCTTGTCTCAACCCTCTACTTCCTTTAAAGAAGCCTTTGGGATATCTATTTACCCCTCCCCCATAATTTGATAATAAAGAATAAACAAATTTTTGAAGATTTTGGTGTTCCCAATGTGTGGCTGTAGTCATGTTCTCCTCTTCAAGGGTTAATGTCATCTCATAGACTCCCCTCTTCTTTTTATGTGGGCTGTAGGACCCTAGTGCACTTGTGAGTATCCTCCTCACCCTCCCTCTTTCTCCAAGGTATCTCTCTTATTTTCATCTCTTTCTTATTTTCTCTTGGTTTCTTATTCTTCTCTTTCTTTTCCTTTTATTTCTTCTTCTTCCTCCTCCTCTTGAAACCTCTATTAAAGCACATTTACTTTTTTCTGAAATTTTTTTGCAAAGATAGTCCAAAATATCCC
>JAOXJP010172008.1:0-12654 GCA_025762735.1 Platanus orientalis
ACCCATAGTAATCAATCAAATATGAATTCAATATTCTCGCTAGTTCATACTATCATATATATATATATATATATATATATATATATATATATATATATATACAAATTATAAAGTTTTTGTGCTTTATCTTCCATCCAGTTAATATTTGCTTGTTTTTTTTTCAATGATGGAATTATAGTCACTATGGGAGAGTTTACAAGATATGAGAGGAACTCCTAAATACTAGACAGGGAGTGTCCCTTGAGCAAAATTTGTAATTCTCATAAGACTTTCTCTTTCCTAGTATATGATACTCCTGCAATTATTGAGGTGGCTTTACTTCTGTTTACTTGCAGTCCATAAATCTTCGAGAAGGTATGCAACACTTTGTTAATTGTGGTTAAGATCCTATCTACTACTTTTGTGAAAATTATTAGGTCATTAACAAAAGCTAAATGGGACAATTTCATACCTTTGCATTTAGGGGTAAGGGAAATCTGTCTTCCCTCCACATCCTTTTCCAACATGACATAGAATATCTTTATAGCAAGACAAAACAGTAAGGAGATATAGGATCTCCTTGCCACAATCCCCTTGTCCCATCAAAAAATCTGCCTAAACTTTCATTGATCAAGATGGAAAATCTTAGACTTATGATGCACAACATTATCCAACTGATAAAGATGACTAGAAATCCCATCTTTTGCAAAATTGCTTCCATGAAGCTCCATGAAACCAAATTATACGCCTTTCTGAAATCAATCTTAAGAATGGTGGATTTTGTATGGTTTTTTCTCCCAAACCCCCGAACAAATTCTTGGAAAACCAAAATATTGTCTATGATGGATCTTCCTTCAATAAACGTTGTTTGGTTCATACTAACCAATGAGTTTGTTACTTTCTTGAGTCTATTGGCAAATATTTGGGTGATAAATTTATTCATTGAATTGCATAAAGCAATTGGTCTGTAATCATAAAAGCTACTAGCATCTAGACTTGAAGGAATGAAAGTGATGAAGGTTGCATTTACCTCCTTAAGAAGCTGACTTATTTAGAAAAAAAAATGTTTAATTGTCCCAGTCACACCCTATCCCACTATCTCCCAATCCATTTTAAAGAAAGAGAGAAAACTATATGGACCTAGAGTCTTGTCTTCTTTCCTTCCCATATATATATAACTCTTCTTACCTCCTCATCACTCGCCTCAGTTATTAATGGATCTTTCTGGCTTGTCATGAGCTTCTTGGCTACTTACCATTGATAAGCATTTACATCTGGTTCTTCCTAGTTTGCTAGAGCTAAAATTTCCTAAATAAAATGAAATTTCTTGGGTTATGATCTCGTCCATTTTATCAATCGTGATACCACCTGCCCTCTTAATTTGGGTCATGTTGTTCTTGTTTCTTCTGGTCACCAAAGCTCTATGAAAATTTTGATAATTCTCATCACCAATTGCAGCCATTGAACTCTTGACTTCTGTCTTAATAAACTTTCTTCTAACCACAATGCTTCCACTTCCTTCTCTAGGGTAGCGAGACTATCATCATTATTATTTATTCTACTTACCACTTGAAATCTATTCATTTCATCTCTGAAAATCTTTGTTTGTTGATTTCTAAAAACCTCTCGATTCCATTGTTTGAGTTTCATTTTCACAGATTTGAGCTTTTGGGTTACCTAGTAAAGAGGAGAGCCTGTGACATTTATTTGCTATCCCTCCCATACCACATCTAAAAACCATAATGATGTATCCACATGTCAAAAAAATTAAATGGTTTTGAACCTCCCTGTATAGCATTACCAACTGTTACCAAGCTAGGAGAGTGAACTAATACCCTTGGAAGTAAAAATTTGTTTTGAAAAAAGGATACCTGTGCAGCCAATCACCATTCACTAACACCCTATCCAACTTGATTTCTATCTTCTCACTTCCTAGTTACTTGTTCCACCAAGCATATTTTTGTCCCTACCATTTTAAATCTTGGAGATTAGTTTCCATCAAACAATTATTAAAATCTTCCATTACTGAAAATTTTATATCACCCCCTATCTTCTCATGAGTGTGAGGAATACAGTTAAAATCACCCACAGCCACCCATGGGAGGTTTGTAGTCTTACTCAATGTTTACAGACTTTCCCATAGTTGTAAGCGTCCATCTTAAGAGTTTGGTGCATACACAACAAAAGCATATAAACTCCTCCTTTTGATTTAGTATTTTAGCTTTAATGGATACAACTTGCATTTATTGATGAATGCAATAAAGATACACAACATTGTAGCATAACAAAGATACACAACATTGGATCATGAGTTTGTAGCATCATTTTCACTTCCTTTTTCTTTTCCAAGGCATTAAGCCCTTTAGCATTCCAATTGAAAATTTTGATCATTTCAACAGTGGTCTGGAATGCAATCCACCCCCAAATTTCTTTGGGGGTGTTTGTGCTTGGCTCTATAAAATTTCCACTCCTTGGTATTTTTTGTTGGCTTTTCAATTGGAGTTTTCTGGCTTTAAGACTTACTCGAATAGTTCCTTGGAACATTCTTGAGTCGTCTAATGCTTTGTCAATAACTATATTGGCTACTTTTGGTATTGCTTGTTCCTCCAATCATCACTTCAACACTCTCCATGTTAAGTGTTGTTCCTTCTTTCTCAGTATTGATTTTGGCCATCATTGTACCACCATTCTCCTCCACTGTTGATAATTTGTTTGGCTCCCCTTCAACCATTTCACCATCGTTCAAGTCAAAGATTTTCTTTGATAACCTTTTTCCCTTTGCATATTCCCTTAATCTTAAATTCAAAATGTCTTGTCGTAATAGCAATTTAGCACTAATGTTGGACCAGCAATTCTTCGGTCCAATTCCAACTAATGGACACTATTTCATCATAGAACATTTGTTTCTATGAGAAAATGATCATAGATTTTCTCTATTCTCTTATTGTTTTGATACCAACTTGCTAGTAATTTTTTTAACGTATAAAGTAAAAGAAAAACATATTTTAATATGATACAACTACTTCACTACTGAAGAGTCACCAATAAGTTATAAGGATCCATTTAAGTAAAAAGGTTATATGCATTTTGTACATCTAATTTTCTTGTCCCTTTGTGTCATGAAACACACAAAGGTTGGGATATATAAGGTTAAAATCATAAATGGGTTTTCAAATGAAAAGTAGGTACCTAAAAAGAAGCATCAAATGCACAAAAAAAAAGGTATGACACAGGGGGACAAATAAATTTGGGTGTAAGGGATCCTTTTTCCTTTTTATAATTGATGTTGCAAAAACTATGTTACTACACATTATCACGATACCCTACTTAAAAGGGGGGGAATCCAATATAAGTTTTAATTAATTGAACACAAGAAAACATGATAATAGGATATGTATGTCTTTGGGAGAGATGACATGGTATGTAATTTCTAGGGGAGAAGTCGGGGTTTCAAACCCCACAATATCAATTGCACAATAGCTCCACCGGCTTTCTATTCAATAGTTCTTTTTTCTGGTAAAAAGGGGGCTTATATTGAATTTTCAGAAACCATAGGCTGAGCAGAAGTCTAAAGTACAACAAGGAGCCACTAGGGAGCATGGCCAACATGCGAAGTAGTAATAGAAGTTTTGCCTTGATAGGCTAGGTGGTAAGCCACCTTGTTTTGAGTTCTGTTTACTAAGGGGAATAAAACATTATAAAAAAAGCTTAGTAGATAAGAGCAACTATGCAAAGTCGGCTTGATCCTCCATGGCCATTTTTCGGGATGTTGATGAAGACTATCAATGATGACCTTTGAATCACCTTCAAGGATAATGTTGCGAGCTCCAATAGAGAAGGCTAGGACTAAGGTTGCAATAGCTTTAGCTTCCTCAGCAAAGTGAGCCACCAGCTTCCAAGATTGCGCCGCCACAAAGCTTCCCCCATGGCTACTAATGTATGCACCAGCACCAGCACCAGCACCTTCACCTTGAAGCCTTGAAAACGCCCCATCAAAATTCACTTTTAAAAAACATCGAGAGGGGGTGGAGCTATGATATGAGGCATTAGCTGAGATTGACCATGCGGCTGGGGCTTCCAAACCTAAAATCTCCTTTAGGAATCTACTAGCATAAGATGGGAGATTAGAGAGGTCGGGAGTAGGTCCTTCAAATATATGAGTGTTCTTGTTCTTCCATATTAGCCAACAAAGAATCACAATATATCTTAGAGTGGTTCTTTTGTCATTCTTAGAAAGGCCCTCCGCTTTAAACCACCCTTTGAGCCACTTAACAAAAGAGATAGCAAGGTGGTTTCGATTTCTAATGCCAATGGGCTGGGCGAACCATATTAGAGATAGATGGGGGTAGGAGACAAGGCAATGGAACACTGATTCGGGGTGGGTTTTACATCTTCAGGAGATAGGAGAAGGAACTAGCTTTTTCTTGTGAAGGGCCTCGGAGGTAGGTAAGATGTTTTTGCAGGCTTTACAAAAAAATAGTTTTATCTTAGGAAGGATATTGAGGCCCTAAATTCTATTCCAAGGGAAATGTGGGAGAGTTAGGTGGATTAGATGGATGGAGAGGGGAAGAGGTGACGAAGGCATAGGCCGACTTGATAGTGAAGGATTCATTAAAAGTGTAATGTCAAATCCAAGAGTCGGGATACAGACAGAAGGGTAGAGGAATTTTGGATATGGTACTACACTCGAATGGGAAAATGAATGGTCTTAAGGGACCATGAATAAGATCAAAGACTTTGGATGGAACTTGAGAAAGGGGTTTTGGAGAATGGAGTTTAAAGGAGGGAAGAGAGGGGATCCATGGGTCTTTCCAAATATCCATCTTGGAACCATCTCCTATGTCTCTTCTAATTCCTTCAACAAAGATATCTCTACCCCGGATAATGTTTTTCGAGCCCCATGATGCATTGGATGGGCACTTGGATGAAAGAAAGTTGGTTTGGGGGAAATAAGGGGTTTTTATGAGTCTAACCCAAAGAGTGTTTAGATTTTGCAAGATTCTCCAACCTAGTTTAGCAAGGAGGTTGAAACAATAAAGGTCACGGCATCCTAAGCCTCCATTTCCTTTAACTTTCTTAATTTCAGACCATTCCTGCTAGTAGATGTTTTTTTCTTTTTCCGAGGGAGACCACCAAAAGTTCCTTTGTTTGGAATCAATGGCTTGGAATATTTTTTTAGGAAAAAGGAAGCAAGACATGGCGTATTAGGGAATTGCGGAGACAACCGATTTAAAGAGAACTTCTTTTCCTGCAAAGGAAAGGAGATTTCTTTTCCAACCTTGAATTTTTAGTGAAATTATTTCATTAATGTAGGAGAATAGTTCTATTTTGTTTTTACTATGGAAGATGGGAGGCCTAGATATTTAGAGGAGGAATGGGCAGGCCTAATGCAGAGGGCTGTCGAAATGCGATTCATGAGGGAATTTGGGGTAAGGGTGCTAAAAATTATTTCAGATTTCTCTAGGTTGATGTCCTAGCCTGATGTTTTTTTATAGGTTTCTATGGTTTCGAAAATGAGGGAAAGCTCAGACATGGATGCTTTGGAAAATATATAGTTATCATCAGCAAAAAGGAGATGGGTTATGGGGTGACTTGATCTACAAAGCTTTATACCTGAGATACGTTTAGAGGATTTGAGGTTGTTTAGAGAAGCTGAGAGGCCTTCAGCACAGATGATGTAAAGGAATGGAGACAAGGAATCTCCTTGTCTAAGCCCCCATGAGGGAGAGAAAGAGGGGCCTGGTGATCCATTTATCAGGACTTGGTAAGAGATTGAGGAAATGCAGTTGAAGATCCAATTGGTTCATTTAGGGATGAAACCCATTTTACTCATGACCTTGAGCAGAAAGGCCCATTCGACCTTATCGAAGGCTTTACTCATGTCTAGTTTAATGGCAACTTGGTGGTGGTGGGATTTTGATGTTCTAAGGTGTTTGAGGATTTCATGCGCAATCAAAATATTATTAGAGATTTTTCCATTTTGGATGAATGCACTTTGAGAGGGGGATACAATCTTTGAAATGACTTTTTTAAGTCTATTGGCAAGAGTTTTCAAGATGATCTTATATACAATGTTACAAAGGCTTAAGGGCCAAAATTAAGTCATAGTTTTTAGGTGGTTTAACTTCGGGATAAGAGTGATTAAGGCTTGGTTTATACTTTCAATGGAGGAGTTTCCTTCAAAAAAATTCAAGGACTGATTTTGTAATGTCGAAGCCAACTAAGTTCCAATATTCCTAGAAGAAACCAAGCTGGAAACCATCAAGGCAGGGAGATTTAAGCTTCTCCACACTGAAAGTTGTAAGTTTAATCTTCTCAAGCAAGAAGGGGGCTTCTAAGAGGGAAAGGTCAAAGTTGGATAGAGTAGGGAAAATATTATTATGGCAGATTCGATATCTGTTGTTCGAGGGGTTGAATATAATGTACTATATAGGGATTTAAAGAATTAAGTCGCAACCTCCGAACTGTTAGCATCTCCCAAGACCTAAACAGTTCTAAAAGTGATTATAAATACCACAATGTAAGCAAGTTGGGTCCCACGTTTTGGAAAGCTTTTTCCATATCTATCTAAGATGTGTGGACAAGTGAGAAAATGAGAAAATATTGTGGTTCATCATCTAAGCAAGGGTTCTGCTTAACTTGAGTGAAATCAATTCTTCCTTTTTTCCAGTAATGAGTGTTAGCTTAATTCATTCATCAAAATCATTGATCTAAGTACAACATTCCATTAATACAATGGATGATAACTTTTCAGTGAGATCATCATAGTTCCAAACTCAACATATGTCATGATGTGTGTAGTCACATTATAGGCGCGTGGAACATAAGAGATTTGGATATTGTTATATATACATGGTCATTATCTTCTTACAGTCTTAAATTGTACCTTTGATGTGCTAGGGAGGAATAGAAACCAAATCATATATGAGCTTGACAATGGAAAGACAATCACCTTCAAGGAGTATGTGACTTGTTGCAAAATCTTTCGTAAGTCTTGTTAGGTTTTTGGCAAGTTTCCAACTAAAGAGAAACTTCCACATGAGTTGGTTTCCTTTTCTAATTAGGAGAATGGAAACGTGTGGGTGCACTTTCCATGGGCCCCATAAGACTAAAAAAATCACTATATAATATGAAATTGGTTTGTATAGGGAGAATGTCTTTCTTTCTCAAGGATTTTTTTTTTTTTGAAGGGTTTTCTTCAAGGTGAGAAAACAAGGTCTTCTTTGAGTTGTGAAAGAAGATGAAAATAAGAGTTTTTCATAGGATTGAGAGAAGCGAGTGAGAAGGGTGTAATAGGGTTAAGGGCTTGGGTTCAAGGGTGAGAACTTGAGCAAGAGAGCTTTGTACATCTTTTACTTTTTTCATATCGTGAAAAAATGGATAACCCCATGGATGTAGACATCTTGACTGAACCACATAAAGATCATCGTCTCTTGTGATTGTTGATTTCTTTGCTATTGCTTTATTCTTTATTACATAAATCATGAGTGATTTAGGCCCATATCTCATCAAGTAAAATTTCAGGGTTGTTTTTGCTACACCAACAAGTCTTAACCAGAGGAGGAAACTCAATGACTAAGCTTCTTCAACTAAACATATACAGAGCTCTTTTGATTCACCTTTAATTAATGAAGGAGTCCATATGGTTACGAATAATGAACATTGTTACATTTGCTAAACCTTTCATTTTATTTACATTGATTTTAGTGGAAGGGTCCTTAGGAGGTGGACATCAATTGTTTGAGACATCAACTAGCCTCTATGAGTTTGGATCTCAGGCTGAGTTGGATTCTAGGGAGGTTGCATTATTATATTCATAGACACCTCCAAACAAACATTAAGACTCTTAGTGATATATCCTTGATCTTCTATAAGCAGTTCCAAATTGCTTGCGTGCTAACATCTAAGGAATGCAAGGAGGAGGCTAGAGATGCTCGAATGGACTAATAGACTAACTTAGAAGTAAATGTTAGAATCAATTATGATATCATTTGTAGGAACCTAAAAATATTGCCTATAAATTTCTTTGATTATAGTTTAAAAATCTCTAGGGTTAGTTATCAATAAAAGCCCAATGAAAAATAAACTTGCAAAAATTAGATAATAATAATAATAATAACTTTTCATCAACATAAAATAAAATCAAACTATTATTTTTTATTAAAATACATCAAGGTCCCAAACCTTTAAAAAAAATAAAGAAAAACTTACGACACTCACTTACAAGTATAATACTAAGGTAAATAAAACAAAATATAATAAAATATGTTATAAAAAATTGTGGGTAAAGAAATATGATAGCAAACATGAAAATTCTAACAAACTAAATTTATTATATTTCTATCATGAGATGTCAATGCTTCTTGAGAGAAATGGTTGTGGCATAACCTCTTCAGCGGTGTTTAAAAACTCATTGGTTATTTTGAAAACTCGACCAAATTACTCCACTTGGCTAAGTTCTTAGTTAACTCGGCGATAAAACTCAAATGACATCAACAACCTAGTCATCCATTAACTTCGATAATTTTTGTTTTCTTCAAAAAGTCAATAACCCGTTTTAATAGAGAGAAATAATAAAAATATAGCTCATAGTAAAAAATAAACCCTATCTCTAAACACTAGCCATAAACTTGGATAAGCCAGTGGAAGCATTGTAGTCATTGTTTTTGGTGCGAGTGAAAGAGGGGAAATAGAGGATAAGAGATTAGGGAAGAAAAGAGAGAGAGAAAGAGAGAGAGAGAGGACTTCATATAGAACTGTTTTTGCACTTCAACCCGATATGTGCAGATTCTTCCCTACACTAATAAAAAGGCCTTGGCAGAATTGCCACATATGAAGTTGAGCACAATTTTGCAATGAAATATCCCATTTGTATCTTAAGAAGATATGGGAAACATGTTCAATATCATTTGAAGAATAGTTGATTAAGGTCTTTGTTGTTTGAAAAAACTTTTACTTCAAGTGGTTATTTTTTCACAAAAAACAAGCATTAGATAACAAATACAGTATTTCATCATTTTTCTCAATCAATTTATTTTTCTACTTATAAAAAAAGATTAATTTTTTTCCTTAAAAAACAGTACCTTTTTCCTAAGTACCCATTACATATGGAAATCTCTATCATTTACATTTGTCGTAGAAGTTGACTTCCATAATTTTTCATTATTTCTATTCATTATATCTATTTTTTATTTTATTAAACTAATTTCATTTATTACTGACCAGCTGGTCACAGGATAACTCATTAAAGGGATATCCAAGTCCCTTATTTATTGTATGATAGCTCTTTATTTACTTAATGTTACATTAAAAAAAAGGGAAAAAAACTTATATTAGCAATTGGGCTTCCACTCCTATGAGATATTGGAAATGCAATCATGTAAAGATAAAACAAAGGGATCGGTTTATGAGCATTTTCCTTAACTAACGTTAACTGCCGCACGCTGTTGGGGGCATACACATCAGTGTACCCACCACCTGACAAGGAGCAGCGGTTAGCATTAGTAAAAGGGAGCATTTTTTATCCTCTTCGTAAAACAAAAGCTAAGCTTGAATGAGTTATAAGCTAATCCAACAAGGCCCATTAAATTAATTAGGGACGGATTCAAACCTGAAGTCAACAAAATAAATTGGACCAGAGCCCATAATTACTATAGCAGGTTGTGCTTGTGCCCACCATGGCCTGACCCATTTGCATCCCTAATGTTCTCCCATAGTAGATATAGCTTGTAAGGTTTAAATTTTCCAATATAAAGTGTATTTGGGAGTCTTTTCATCCCACTCTCAACACGTAGCAAGTGCATATTCTGTGATAGAAATGTTATTGTTATTATTATTATTATTAATTTAAGCGATATCACCTACAACGCCCCTCCGTGTGACGCCTCATGAGGCAAGACATAGTGGGGTGAGACCTAATCACTTTTGGAGGTGATGGAACATCCCAACAAATGAGTGGATCCCACCCAGGAAGTGTCCCACAAGGGGCGTGGCAGGTGATTTCATTCCTATTATAGGTGACTCAGAGCTTTTAAAGCTTTGAAAAAATAGGTGACTCAGTTAAAAAAGTGGGTGGTATCAATTTAAAAAATTCATCCTGTGTCAATCAATGTCACGACTTTAGAGGTCTGTGCAACACAGATGATCATTCTCCTAAGGAAAACCTTTTAGTGACATTCCAATTTAAATTTCCATTTATAATGGGTATTTAGGAAAAACCCTTTAGTAAAACCTTCTTTGGTAGAGCTTTTATTTGTCAGAAAAGATTTTCTGCCCAGGACACCATGAGACTTCAATCAGAATAAAATAGGCGGGACTTTGATAATCCCATAGTGTCCTGCTTGGAGAATCCTGGACAGAACATCCGCCCTCCAAAATTACACACTTGTTAAAACCTTTTTATTACATTCTACAAAAATATACAAATCTTTTAAAGCTTCAAACATGCATTAAAAGTATTTACGTTTTGAAATATAAATAATTGTTATTCATAAAGAAAATTGAAGATAATTCGCTCTTGATTTTTACAGTCCCTACTGTTGAGAGCGTACGGCCTTTTGTCCGCAATCAGTGGATCTCTGTCCCTCTCGTCTGTTCTACTCCCTCTCCCAGTCTTGGGAAAAGATTTAGACATCGGCGAGTGCTCAAGGCTAAGTATTTCCTCTAACGAGACCTAGCTATTTGCGGTTCCAGTAGTAACGGCAGTTTTCAGGGCAAGTTCTGATTAGTTTTTACTCGTCAGCTTCTGATCGTCTTATGTTCAATGAAAGCTAAAAGTTGCAGGTTCGGTGTGTTTCTGATCAAATGAGGCTCAATTAAAAGTAGGGGTGGCAATTCGTGTCAGTGGGTCAGGTTTGTGTCGTGTTGAGATAAGGGTATATGACTATATACTTCAACCTGACCCCAACCCATTTATTAATCGTGTTGACCCAAAACACATTTACAGTCAACCCTAGCCCCTTTATTCCATGTTGTGTTCGTGTCGGGTTCACGGGTTATGTGGTAATTCATGTTGATGAGTCAGATTTGTGTCGTGTCAAATTAAGGGTATACGACTATATAGATTAATTAGAATCCGACTCATTTATTAATAGTATCAAAATGGTTTAACCCGTTTTGACCTGAAACACGTTTACAATCAACCCTAATCTACTTATTTTTTGATTCATGAATCGTGTAAAACATTGCCACCCCTAATTAAAAGTGTTTGATATAAATTAGGTTGATGAATTGTGGATCTTCTGAAGATCAGTTGCTCTGACAAAAAGCTTATGGTTTCAGATATGTCTACTCATGTGGGAAATGGGTAATTAATCATAGCAAGTATGTCACCGACCGAACCCTGTTACTCCTTTTCAATAGCATCAATTTCCTTTTTACAAGGACATTACTTTTAGCAAGAATGGCCCATCTATGGACCTAACACTGCGCATAAATAGCGATGTGAATGGGAAGTTTCACTTTAGTTTCCAACATAGAAAGAGAGAGATGAAGATGATATGTCTCCCTTTTTCTATTTTCCTTCTTCACAGTTTCTAGTGGCTTAGTAGTGGGTTGTCTTGATAAAGATAGCATAGGGACCCCGAAGTGGAGGCGATCTATGGCCCTCCCAAGTTCCATGGGGTTTCTTGTGCAAGTTGGGATAGTTAAATTAGAGCTACCTTCACATGAGACCGCCTTTGATGACCATTGGATTGGAATCTGTGGTGGGACCAACAATCAACTTCATTCCAGATTGATGGGAAATAGCTCACGTAAGGCTTGCCACGTGGAAACAAGATGAACATGACTATGTACCTGTTTTAAAAATTGGTTCTAAAGGCATGTGTGGCCGGCCTAGCTAGTGGACTCAAGACTAATCATAGGATCATATATAATAAGGCTTATAAGCTTTGTTTTAAATGTTCCACCCAGCCACTGAAACCCTATGACCAGGGATTCTTAACCATACTTAATGGACCTTCTCCACTTAAAATAGTGTTGATTTTGTGACGCAAGTTAGTATAATATAGCCAAATGGGGTGTTTTCATATGCTATCAGTAATAAACAACCTATTATTTCTACTAAAAAAACGGATTATTAAATGAAGGAACTCCAAACCCACCTGATCGTTGAAAGGAAAACATATTTCATTCAGGTCAAAGATTTGCATTGGTATCTCTTCTCCATTTGCATATTCCGCTAATCTTACTTTAAATTCACAATTTCATGCTGTATTAGCAGTAGTGGGAGGCAATTGTTTGGCCCAATTCCAACTTGTGGGCAATCCCTTGAAAGTAATCATAGATTTATCCTCTATGTTCTTAATGCATAATCGATGCCAACTTCCACTAATTGATTACTTAACAGGAGAAAAAAAAATTCCATGTATTATAACAATCGCTTTAACAGAAGCATTATTAAAATTTGTAACAACAATGCCAAAGACCATTTTGATGCCTTTCCTTACAGATGTAACAGCTTTGCTAAAAAAAATAAAAAGTTGCTACTAAGCATCATAGCTTGAAATTTAATCAAAATTTCCTTCTATTGGGAGAGTGAAATTAAAAAAACAAAAAGGAGTGAAATTTTACCAAATTATTCCTATTTATTGGGGTGTGAAACAAAAATCAAGGAGAATAAATATTTCTAATTTGGCAGAAAAACAATATACCACTTTTTTTTTTTTTTGGGGG
>JAOXJP010172019.1:0-12654 GCA_025762735.1 Platanus orientalis
CCTCATTGTTATTTTCTTATCTTTGGGAGTTCAGTTGCAATATGTAATAGGGATTATTGCAATTAGTGGTGTGCCAGATTGTAATTAACAAAAGATAGGGTGCCCTTAATGCAGTTTGACTTAATTAAGGATATGGGCCCCATAGCCTAAGGATAAGATTCCCAAAAGGATCCCACACCCACTAGGGTTACTTTGGCTTCTCAAATACTTTATATAGAGAGGTACCCATGTTTGGATAGGGTCCTGTAACTTTTTTGGAAGTGGGAGAAGCGTAGAGAATTCTAGAGCAGGTGTGGATACTTTGGAGACTGGGTTGGATTAGATTCTTGTGTTCGGTTAAATCATTGAGGTAATTCTAAACTTCCTTTAAGATTGGATCTCAGAGATTCGTATGATGATCCTGGGAAAGCATAAGTAGATATGTGGTTGCTTAATGAACTTTACTAATTTCTATGTTCAAGAATGGTAAACTTCCTTCACTTTTCTCACCAATACTAAGCTTATCGCCATTTCTGATACCGATAGATATATGTAGAGCACTTCCCCTTGCTTTGGTTGATTGACTAGTGGCAAGCGGATGAGTTGGTCCTTAAGCTCTTGAAAGGCCCTATCGCATTCTTCATCCCAATAGAAAACTTTTTTTCATAGGCAGAAAAAGGGGCAGCATTTATCTATGGCCCGGGAGATGAATTAGCTTAGTGCGGCAACCCTCCCGGCCAGGCACTGCACTTCTTTTGTGTTCTTAGGAGTTTACATGTCGAGGATTGCCTTACTTTCTTGGGATTGGCCTCTATTCCCCTCTAAGACACCATAAATTCAAGGAATTTCGTGGCTGACACCCTGAAGGCACATTTATTGGGGTTAAGCTTCATCTTGTGTTTCCTCAGGGTTTGAAAGGTCGCACTTAAGTCTGAGAGATATTGTTCGGCTTGAAGGCTCCTCATTAGCATGTCATCCACATACACCTCCACATTTCCCCCAATCTAGCCTTTAAACATCTCTTTAATGAGCCTCTGATAAGTCCCTCCAATGTTCTTCAGCCCAAATGGCATGACTCGATAACAGTAAAGTCCCCGATAGGTGATGAAGGTGGTTTTCTTCTGGTCGGGCTCATGCATATTTATCTGATTATACCCCAAGAAGGCATCCATAAAGCTAAGGGTTTGGTGGCTAGCTATTGAATCTACTAGGGTGTCAATCCTCGGGAGTGGGAAGCTATCCTTTAGGACATGCTTTGTTGAGGTCGATGAAGTCAACACACATATGCCATTTCCCATTTGTTTTTCTCACCATTACCATATTCACGAACCAGTCGGGGTAGTGGACCTCCCTCACAAAGCCAGCCATTAACAATTTATCTACCTCTTGTGCGATTGCTTGGTTCCACTCTAGGGCAAAATTTCTCTTCTTCAACTTGATAGACCTCGATGCCTGGTCCACATTCAGCCTGTGTACAACCACCCAGGGTCTATTCCTGACATGTCTTCATGTGACCAAGCGAACACATCCCTTTTCTTGATAAGAAAGTCTCGTAGCCAAACTTTGAATTCTCCCGGTAGGTTTGACCCTACTCCGGTGATGCCATCAGACGTGTTAGGATTGAGCACAATGTCCTCCAACTCTCCTCCTAGCTCATCTATTACCTGGGTCCTCTCATCTCAAACCTCCAGGTTATCAATGGACATGCTTTCCTTTGGGGCTGGCTCTCCTTGAGTGAGGCTATATAGCATTCCTTGGTTTCCACTTGGTCTCCCTTAACCCCTCTAACTCCCCTCTCTATTAGTAAGCGCATCAATAGATGATATATCGACATGACTATTCTTAGTTGATTTAGTGCCGACCTTTTGAGTATTGCATTATAGGCCAAGGGATAGTCAACCACCAAGAAATCTATCACTCGGGTTGTCTATCGCTTTCCTATGCCAACTGTGACTGGCAAACTGACCGCTCCTAATGGGAGCAGCCGGTGGCCTATGAACCCCACCAATGGCATTTGGACTAGCCTGGGTTTATCTCACCCAACACCCATTTGATCATAGGCAGGGAGGTAAAGGATGTCAATTGAGCTTCCGTTGTCGATGAGGATACGATGCGTGAGGTAATTTGAAATTACTAATGTCACCACTAGGGGGTCATCATGCGGTTGACTCACCCCTTGGGCATCCTCTGCAAAGAAGGTGATGAAAGGGTGCCTTGACTTGAGTTGTTTTATTGGCCTCTCCGTCATCATAAGTTGTTGGTCTCTTTCTACTCGAATCTACCTCACATGTGATCTCCTTGCTGAGCTGGATTCTCCTCCCTCTAGGAAACCTCTAGCTATCACCCTTATCTCCCCAATTAGCCCTTCAGACCTTTTTCTTCTCGAGCTGGGGGGTCTCGATTGGCACTTTCACATCTGACCTACTATCACCCTACGATAAACCTTTATAACCAGCCTCGTTGGATCAGGGCTTCTATCTGCTCCTTTAAGTAGAAGCAATTGTTGGTGTTGTGGCCATGGTCTCAATGGAAATGACAGTACTTACTGCAACTTCTTTTCTCTGGCGGGGCATGGATCCTCTCAGGCCACTTGATGCTCAGGTCATCCCTGATATGAAGGAATACTTATTCCACGGGTGCATTAAGAGGGGTATAGTTTTGGAACCTACTTGGGGGGAGTTTGACTCATGGCTAGATCTCACAGTTACCGTTGCTTTCTCTCACCCAGCCACCCTTATCCTTCTGAGATGTCAGTTGTTATTCCCTCTTTTTCTTGTCGAGCTATGAGTTAAACCTGGTGTCCTGTTCTCGCTTGGCATTGAACGTATCTTCAGCATTCATGTGTTGTTGCACCTTCACCATGAGGTCAGCCGTATGGGATGAGGGGTTCTTGGAGAGAGAGAACAAGAACTTGGAGGGCTGTAACCCCACCATCAGAGCTGCCACAATCATCTTCTCCTCAGCATCATCCACTTATAGCATTTCTTTATTAAACTGGGATATATAGTCCTATAAGGATTCCCCCTTACTCTGCTTGATGTTCAGAAGATAAGTGGACAGCTTTCCATGCCTCTGATCGTCGATGAAATAGTCGATAAACTTCCAACTCAATTCTATGAAGTTCTATATGCTGTCGGGCTTCAACCGCCTGAACCAAATCCTGGTCGACCCCTTGATTATGGTTGAAAACAACTAACACATAATTTTGTCAAGAGCCTCCTGGACGTTTATGTGCGTCTTGTAGGCCTCCAAATGATCCAGGGGGTCCTTGCCGTAGTCAAACATCTCCATTTACGGTGGCTTGAATTTGTCAGGGAGGGGTCGAGTCATCACCTCTGGGGCAAACGGGTGGTCTGTCCTCTAGATTAACTCGTCAATGGTTGCTAGGGATTATCCCTTTAAGGCCTCCCTCATCATTGCCATCTCCCTCCTCACATCCTCTATTTTCTCCTCCCAGGAACTTGGGATGTAACCCTTTTCTCCGTGGTGACTTGCTTCTCACAACCAGGAGGCCGTGGTGCTTACTACGTCATCGTCACATCCATAGTCATGGCTCAAAGCTGGAGGGACGTGATACCCTGGGTGTCCTATTTCACCGCCACCTAGCATGCCCCTCTAGCGTCTCAGTTCTTGCATAATCTCCTGATTTTGCTCCATCAATGGTTGCATGTTTGCTATCAGCCCCTGAATCTTTTGCTCAAGCACATCCAGCCTTAGGGTTTCGTGGTGTGCTCTATTAGAGACAAAGGTTCTCAGTCCATTGACTCTATTAACTTGGTCATGTTGAACCACCATTAACTTGGTTTCAACCATGCAGACCTTAAGTTCTGCCAAAAGCGAAGCGTTCCCATAGATGGCGCCAACTGATGGTGTATCAAATGAGTAGGCTACCTTTATGCTAATCAGATGGTCCCTTAGTCGACCCAGGTCCTCGGCGGGGTGAACACTACATGCACAAAATGAAAGAGGGTCAGGAAGCTAGGGCCGGTAGGGTGGGGGCTCGTAGTTCTCTAACGATCAAGTCAAATAACTAGGGGGACTATAAGAAGGGGAGCTTTCTCCTATTAGGGTTTCAGATGTCTCATGCTTGGCAGAGCCATTGGTACTCATATTTATAGGCTCGAGTAATGATGCATCAGGGAGAATCTCACATGTCGCTTTCTCCCACACTCTTGCATGTCGTTTTTACCCACATTCTCGCGTGGCACTATTGCCCATGTTCTTGATCATGTCTCTCTTGCCTTCTTTGTCCTTTTCTCAGAATTGACAGATTTGTTGTAGAGAATATTTTATCTGAATAACTATTTTTTGGATCATGCTTATCCTTAAGCTGAGTTAGTCGGGGTTATTATGCCTTAGTAGGTCGGCGGATATTTGACCCCAGGGGCCTTGAGGTCTCGGGTAGTCTATAAGTTCTGGGGGTTTCAAGGGTCCGAGTAATATCTTGGTGTGTCAGGTATTTTGACTAACAGTTAGGGTTCTTAGCGGGATGCTCAGGATCGAGTATCGAGGGATGATTCCATTGCTTTGTCGAGGGTTTCGGCGTCTGGCAAGCCCGGGGGGCTAGGATTGGCCCCCCTTGGAGCTTTCTGGGTTGGTCCATCCAGGGTCGGGGTTGTGCCGATTAGTCAGGACCGGCTAACAGGGCCTTCAATATAGTTTTCCCCATCAATGTTCAAATTTCAATGATTTTAAATATTTTATTTAAATATTTGGATAAGTTTCATTTTTTGTGACTACAAAATGACATGGAATACTTGTTTAAATTTTCTTAATTTTTGTCAAATTATTCCCATTTTAAAATTTAGAATTTTTGCTAAAATTATTTTTAATGAGAAAGACGTATAGACTAGCTACCAGATCTGAGCACATTTCTATTGGTTTATAGGCTCCATCCCAACCTGTGAAGAGCTTTTGCAGTTCTTATTGGTCTATGATTTCTCATTGCAACATGTGTGATGAATTAAGTCGTTGCAGCTTCTCTGACTTTATTGGACCAGGTGACGGTAGGTGGCTGACGTGATTCATCAATTACTTTTCTTTCTCTTAATTTACTGACAAGTGAACCCATTTAAGCACATGTAACTATTGTAATTTCAATAATACATCATGATGATGCAGCTGGTTACACAGCCCATCTAATTGTTGGACACGTGCAGACATGGAAGAAGGAACTTGGTTAAATCACCAGTGTGGTGTCAGCTTAAGTTTCTCTGATGCCTAAGTCAAAGATTTGCTTCTTAGCAGAAATAATCTTTGAATCTTTTTAGAAAATTTCTCATTTCTTTTGAGAGCCATGTAGTATCATTTTATAGAGTTGGAATGACGAGTAGTCAGGGATTTCCTCCTGGATTTCTAACTTACGTTGAGATCATGACACTTGATCATCGGCTGAATTCTCGATGTTGGATTCTCTGAGTAGTTATTGACTTCTTTATTTGATTGCATTATGAGTCATTTGCATAGGTTTCAGCTTGATTTTACCTTCCAAAGTATTTATTCAAAACTATCTTGGTATGCCAAGTTGACGAAATATTGACCTCCCTATCAGTTGTCCTCCATTCTCGAGTCTAGTACAGACCTGACAAAGGGAATTTGGACTACTACTTGGCAAGGGGTGATGTTAGTGCCTTTTAGGATTCGGTGATTACTTTTCTTGAGAAACGAAGGGGTGCATTTATTATGCCGTATGTATGGTGATAATTAATCCATCTTTTCACATGTCATCGTAGCCTATACATTCTCACATTGGACGATTGAGATCAAAAGTTAGCACTTGCATCGAACGGTCATGATCAAAACCCTTTTCTATAAATAGGGCTGGCTAGCCCAAGCCATTCATTAAAAAAAAATCAAACTACCCTCGACTTTTCTCTCTGACTTCTTTTCTATGTTCATCATCCACGAAACCGGCTTGGGACTTCTAGTGTTAACCCTTTTTTGACATTGTTTCCAATCTCCCATCTGGCTTTCTCTCTTTGTCCTGGTATGTGTTTCAACCTTCTCTTTATTTCATTTCATTCATTTTTTTTGAGTTCTGTTAGGTTTGCCCTTAGGTTAGATCTTTTCTTCTTGTTTTTCTTCTCCTAGTGGCGTTGAATCCTACCATAGTTTCATTTAGGTTCCATTTAGTATGGTTGTGTTATTTCCCTCAGAGTTTAACAATCACCTCCTGACCTAAACTTTTTACTTTGTGATTTATCTTTTTTTGAATGGTATCTTTTCTGAGCTTTTCTTTGTTTTGGGTTCGTCAATCGAGGTTATTTATGCCCTCAACAGGATGGATTCTTCTAACCTAGGATTAGACTTCTCGAACTCTATAAAAGCTCTCAATGCTTACCAGGTCCAAGCTAACTCTATCGACCAAGCTCAGTATTTTGGTTTAATTCCTTCTCAACCATCAAAGTGGGCAAACAAACCCTTTATGGACGAGTCCATCCCTTCTTCCATATCTCCTTCCCATTTGACTCTCCTGCATGAGTTGTACCAAATTCTGGAGGAGGTTCATCTCTAGATTACTCAACCAGAGGAACAACTATGTAACTTCTTCCCCTACCAAGTTTGCCTTTTTTAGCATGCCCTAGTTGGTAGTCTTCGTTTCCTTGTTCCCCTTTTTGTCAAGGAGCTACTCAAGCACATGAAGCTAGCACCAGTTCAGCTCATACCCAATGCCTAGTGAACCTTGGTTGGTTGCATGATCTTGTGGTCAGCCTGCAACGATGGTAAAGACCACCTGGTAGTAAAGGAGTTCCTTTACTGTTACCAACTAAAGGAAATGTTCTCAGGCTTATAGTACTTCTTTAGTCGGGATCCGTCTAGGAACCTCATCACCCACCTCCTGAGCTCTAATATGGGGTGGAAAGATATTTTTTTTTGTTTCATACGAAGGATGGGAGTCTAGCCCTTGAGAAAACACAGGGGAGCGTCTCACTCATGTCCCTAAATTATGATCCGAATCCCTTGGGTGAGTTCCTTTGCTTTTGTAATCCATAGTTTTATTTTTGTGCCAAGCTACTTGTTTTCCCCTTTTTGATTATAGCTTTAGCTGAACCTACCCTAAAATGCAAACAGTTCGTCCAGGTGCACTAACCTATAGCGCATCTAGTTTGGGACTTTTCAGCGGTTCTAGTCACTTCCAAGGCCTTGAGTGTCGACCTGCTTGGGCCAGAGCTGACCCAAGAAGTCCTTGCCTTTGAAAGGGGCAATCTTGAAGGTAGCCTTTCTCCCTTTCACCATTGTATCTATTTTTACTTCAATCTCTTTGCACTGACTCTTTTTTTTCTATAGATATGTTGTCTAAACTGAATAAGGGTTGTATAGCCAAGATCAAGGCTAGAGCCAGTAGAGACCAGTCAACCGCTCCAACAAAGAGGCCAAAGTTTGGCCATCTCAAGCTGGCCAAGTACAAGGAGGTCGGGAGTTTGGCCCCTTAACCCAACCTGCCCCCACAACCCAGCTCGGTTACTATTGTGCTCAATCTCGAGGGCATGAGAGGGGGTGCCCCCTCTCCTAAGGGGCCAGTCAAGGATCTCCCTCCGTACAATCTGGCAAGGCAACTTGAGAAGGGAAAGGGGTTCTGACAGATTCCCTTCTTCAGAGCTCCAACCTTACATTCAAAGGCTCATAAAGGTTGTCTCATGGGGTGATGTTTAGAGCTAGCGCCTCTTCGACGTCTCTCAATAGGACACTACTGCACAAGCCCAGCAAGGTAAGAGTCTAGTTTCCTTATTTTCTTCTCTTTTTTTAACTATCTATTTTTTTTTGTAGGTCCTCACCGTGGTCATTGCTAACTCTCAACACCAATTGGGAGCTGAGGCCTACATTAGCAAGCTCAAGAAAAAGCTCTTTGAGGTTGAGGCTCACAGATTGATCATGACAATGAGGCCTGTCGAGGTTGAGGGTAAGCTAAAGGTTACCAAGACTAAGATCAATGAGGCCTAGGACTAGCTTGAGGGTAAGAAGGCTGGGGCAAATATTTTGAAGAAGACCCTTGAGGACTAGAAGAGGAAGTTAGCTGAGGAGAAGGCAGCTGGCACCAAGGCTGCCATGCAGGATTTTAAGGCCTTGAAGGAGTTAGAGGAGAGCATAACAAAGTTTTACATTAATGGCTTTAAGGCCTTCCTCCAAAGGGATTCTAGGGAGTTCCCTGACAAGGATTTCTCTTTGTTCTCCTTAGATGATGACACTAGGTCAGTCACCAAGGACGTTGGGGCTATGAACAACAAGGAGGATGACTCGAGTCTTAGTAGGATGCTCCTCAAGCTTGTCTTTTTGTGGTCTTTCTCTTTTTTTAGGTTAAAGTATGTATGCCCCTTAAACCTTTTCTTTCTATTAATGAAAAGAAAATTTCTTCAGCCTAGTTTGTTGTGAATTTTTTCTAAGTGTGTAATGGTTTTGGTCAGGTCAGCTTGAGGTACACATTTTTACTAGCTTGTAATATAAATTACTTACTTGATCTGAGCGGGCTTTCAATCCTTTGTTAAGTCACCCAACTAGTTGAGACTTTCCTCATTATTTGCTATATCTCAAGGTGCTCATGCCTTGCTTTATCTTCAAATGTTAGGTCACTCATTCACCTTGCAAAGCTGGTTAAGTCTTCCCAACGTAGAGATCAAGTCATTCCCTTGACAATCTAGTTTTATGGATTGAGTTTATGGCTTTATTCTTGGTTGGCCCATCCGAAAATCCTTTGGCCATTTTCGTTTCTTGTATAGGTTCATCTTTATGGGTCAGGTCAGCCTCGCGACCTTGGGCCCATTCCCATGGCCAAAGTATCCCCATCTTAGGGGTTAGGTCATTCTCATGGCCTAAGTATCCCCATCTTAGGGTTAGGTTAATCTTATGACCTGGGGCCAGTCTCATGGCTTAAGTATCTCCATCTCAAGGGTTAGGTTAGTTTTGCAACCTTAGGCTAGTCTCTTGGCTTAAGTATCACTGTCTCAGGGGTTAGGTCAGTCTCATGACCTAGGGCTAGTTTCATGGCCTAAGTATCTCCATCTCAAGGGTCAAGTTAGTATCATGATCTAGGGCCAGTCTCATATCCTAAGTATCCCCATCTTAGGGGTTAGGTTAGTCTCATGACTTGGGGCCAGTTTCATAGCCTAAGTATCCTCGTCTTAAGGTTCAAGCCAATTTAATGGCCTAAGTATCCCTGTCTCAGGGGTCAAGTCACTCTCATGACCTAAGGCTAGTCTTATGGCCTAAGTACCATGTCTCAGGGGTCAAGTCAATCTCATGGCCTTTGCTTCCTTTTTCTCGAGGTGAAAAGATACATGATATGACTAAAAGTAATACCTTTGTAAAATGCACTTAGATTTGTATTATATGACATCTTATTGATAATATTTTCTGACATGCTCAGCATTCCATGGATGTGGTAGCAATTTTCCCTCTAAAGTTTTGAGGTGATAGGTGCCTAGTCGATTAAAGCCGGTTACTCTATAATACACTGAAATGCAATAGAAGGGTAAAACTGTAAATAATGATGTCAGAGGGTAAAATTGTCCTTAAACATATTTTTGGAGAGTTCCTTGGGATGTTTGGAACTTTATAGGATACGCCGGAAGTGGGAAATCCAAGCCAAGTCATGAACTTGACAAACCATGAAGCTGTCTTAAGAGCATATTTAGGATAACTTTGTAGCACCTCGAAACGCATACCAATAAGACCATGAATTTTGACACGTAACATTAACACATTCTTTCAATTACATAAAATATCTTGTAAAATTTTTTGCCCTTTTCATTTACTTTCACACTCATACGTAGTGGAATAATTACATCAATCATAAACCATTAATCACATTCATCTCATCACGTTCCCCCAAGTTTGACTTGTAAACAAATCCATATTCCATAATAATAATCTATAAACCTGAAAATCCATAAACTTGTATGTCTAACATTTCAAACCAAATAACATATAGTCTAACATTAACTAAAATTGAATAATAAATCCAACTACTAAAATCCAATAAATTATTACATCCCTTCAAATAAATTGAAACATAAACTAAATTGAACTGAAATAAATCTCAATGTCTCATAAAATAAAATAAAACATCCCATCTCTAGTCCTTTCTCTGTCTAGAATTGCTACTCTATAATCTCCTCATCATCTATGAATCAATTTGGGGTAAGCTTGACAGGCTTAATAAAAAAAACATGTAAACTATAGGAAACATTGGCTCAAGGCTTAGCACAATTTCAGAAATTCAAAAGAGATAGTTGCATGTTCATTACAAATACGGATCTGTATAGTTCTAAACATTACAATGTTGAAAACAATTAAACAATGCAAAGCAATTATAGGAAATAAATCTAAAACAATACAATAATAATGAAGAATCAATAACAATACAATACCATGTCAAATTTTTCACTTAGTCAATACAGCACACCATTTAATCCCCAGTGAGAAAGGCCGATAGGTTCACCAATTTAATCTTAGTGAGAGGGCCAATACAATCACACTTATACTCCGATAAGAGGAATCTACTACTCACTCCTAGTAATGAGGGATCACTTCACCAATTTAATCTGTGGTAAGAGCCGATATTTCGCACCATAAACCAGGTGAGGTGGGTATCATCAAATAATCTCCTTGAGGATAAATGGTGGTTTCATTCATAGATAATATCAATCTTCTTATACTATTTTATTTTCAAAAGATAACTATATATCATACAGTTCATAAACAATAATATGATTTTTAAACAAAAACAATGGAGATTCTTGATCCATCTCAACGCAACTAAGAAGAACTTTGCGAAACAATGAGAACACCATTTATCATGTTTAAAGCATTAGTTCATAACTTGTAACCTATGGAATCAATCTGAATAACCCCTTTCTTCTTCTAAAATCATTGGAAACATCACCTTTTAATTAAAACTAACAATCTTATAGAGGACTTATGAAAACAACACTTTTCATTTTAAAACAGAATTTTACATGAACACTAGCCAAAAATCAATTTCCAAAGCTTATAGATTCTTTGCAAAATATGAGTATTTTTCAATAAGTATGAGTAAGTCATGTGAACGAATTTCAAAATAGAGGTTTACCATGATCTATGAACCTAAGAAAACTGAAATAAAAAATAGTTTACATACGTTCTAACAAACATGGGTGTTCTTTATAAAACAAAGCTTCTAACAATTCAAATAATTCAAATTAAAGCAAAACCAGTATCACTCTTTTGAAAAAACAAGATTATGGCGCTCTAAGAACCTAGGAGAATTGAAAACAAAATAAATTTTACCAGTGTTTTTACCTCTTCACTTGTAAAATTGTTCCTAAGCTTCATGTTCTTTAAAAATCCCAAAATCCCTTGGAAAACCTAGTTTTTCTCTTCATTTTCTCTTCTTCTTGCTCTTTGATTCATTTATAAGATTTCTATAATGATTTAGGTTGAGAACAATGTAATTTATATAGCCACAAAGAGTCCCACACAAATTAGAAACCCCCTGTAGAAGGAGAGTCACAAATTGCGACTTTCCAATTCAGTCCGGAACAAGGCTAATTGATCGAGAGGTGCCTGATCGATTAAACTACCTAGGGCCGATTGATTGGGCCCCCTAGCAGGATCGATCAAGCCTCCCCTGATCGATGGGGCTTGGGCCTAGATTTTCCAAAGATATGTTTTTCTTCTCGCATTCAAATGCCTATATCTCCCTCATTTAGACTTTGATTTACATGTCATTTGTTTTGTTGGAAACTAGACTTCCGTTCCTTTCTAATGAAATATGATTTTATCAAAAAATTGTCCTACATTTTTATTGGTATGTTTCTAAAGTTGTACATTTTTATAGTTTAATACATATTCTAAGTGTACGAAACATATATATCATGTGTGTACATTATAAGTGCGACATGTGTGTGAAATATGTGAGAACATGTGTAGGGTGTTACACTCTACTACAACTTTATAATGCTCCTAAGTGTAGGATACTGAGAAGTAATATTTACTTAGTGAGTCCAAGGTCGATCCATAGGGAATGGGTGCTCTTTAAAAAATATTAATGGTGAAAGTAGAATGAACAAAATTGGTTGTAAGGTCTTTATCTCGAAATTTTGATTTTTGTTGAAAATACTATTTTGTAAACACTAAGGTTCAGAGATCTGCTTACAACAAATCTATAGTTCTTGCCAACGATTCAAATTTATAACTCAATTGAAATACATATGAAGGATGATTCCAATTGGATGATGAACAAATTATTTTATTAAAAGAAATTCTTAAAAGATAAATTTATAAAATTGGTTGACTTGATACAGAACAAAACTAATGATTTGATTCGTAAGGAATTCTAAGCGTTCATCAAACCCAGAGTTAACAGTGAATCAAAGAATTATACAGAACAAATATTTTTTTAAATAACAAAGTCAATCAAAGATATAAAAAAAATTTACATTAAAACAAAATAGAATCATCTAGCAAATACCAGAGAAATGTTGTAGCTTCACTCCTAGCCTTAGCAAAAGATTTAGAAACTTATAACTCAAAAGGAATAAAAACCTAAAGAAAAAAGGGAGAAAAGTTAAGAGAGAAGATTATGATCTCCAAGTATAGCCCATTGCTCCCTTTTATATGTTTTTAGGGTTTCTACAGAAAAGAGAAAAACAAGGAAAATTGGGGAGTGAATCTGTCAAATCCAATCACTAACAATGGGGT
>JAOXJP010172030.1:0-12653 GCA_025762735.1 Platanus orientalis
CTACCTCCACCCAGGTCAATTTTGGCCTTCCTCTAGTCCTTCTAGCACCTTCAACTTGTATTGTCTCACTTCGCCTCTGGGGCATATCTTGGTTATCAATTCTAACTACTCCCTCGTTTCTACTGCTATTTTGGCTAAACTTACATTCCATATATTCTGTTTTAGTCCGGCTTATATATATATATATATATATAATATTTTTAAATTATGGTTTGAAGCACTAGAATGTGTCTAGAACTTATGACCTGAAATATCATTTTCTTCATTAGGTGATATATTTTGGGGATCATCTGTTTAGTGACCTAAGAGGACCCTCAAAGGCTGGTTGGCGGACTGCTGCTATCATTCATGAACTTGAGGTATGCTTCTATATCACATAGCTTTGTTTTGTTTCTTGTTTTCTTTCATTATGCATTTGATATTAAATCATATTCATGTAAAGACTTGCTGCCCAATTTTTTTGTTTATTAATCTGGTTTTGGTGGGACTCTTGCCGGACTAATTATAGAAAAGGCTGGTATTATGGCAAAGAGTATTTATTTGTCTTACTGCTAGTCTTACTTTAAAAATGTCTTTGACTAAAATTTGATTACATGATGTTATAATGGGTGTTGTACCTATATTTAGAAGCAAGAATTGCAAAGTAATATTGAACTAAAAGGTTAGGGAAGAAGAGTAACTGACCAATCTTGACTGGGATAAGGGAAGATGTCCAATGTCTAAGCATACTGTAGGCCCTCCCAAGGCTAGTCATTATGGTCTTCAATCAAAATCGGTTTGTGGTATGTTAGCACTCTTTGTTATTGTTGTAGTTGTTTTCATAGGAAATTTTGGCTCAAACTCCTTACTAACGCCTAAATTTGTAAAGACCCAAACAGCTACTCAATCTTCATAGAATTTACTCTTTGAAAGATATATCACCCACGCCAATTTAGGAATATATATTTTTTAATTTTCTTGATTATTTTTGTGGAGAATCTGATGTTTTATCACTTATCTCCAAGAAATTTAACTTAATGTTTTGTTATATTCAAAACATAGCTAATTTTGATATACTGTCTAACAAGTTTTGTAGACGTTTATGGCTGATCCTCAGTCCTATTGTTGTTAGTTTTGAAATAATGTCTGAATGGTTATGCTTTTATGAGGGCTTTAAATAGTATAGATGAACCTCTGAAGCTTAGTGACAATTTTTGTGCTTAATTGTTTATATTGTATATCACTGATACAAAGTAGTTTATTGTTTCATGGAACGATTCTTTTTATAGCTTTTATGGATCTGTTTGTTTGCACATTTTTGGTTTGTTTCACTAGGACCTTTCACCCATGTTTTTGTATTTTGAGGTGTACTACTTGAATGATTAATGAGAATAACCTTTTCCTTTTAGTTTCTTTTGTATTTATAAGTATCAATCTGCAACTAGACGCGTGTAACTTTTGCTTCAATTTTATTACCAAAAAAAAAAAAAAAAAATACACTTTTGATTCAATATGATAATATGACATCTCAGGATTATCATTAGGTAGTTCAAGAAAACTGCACTGTTGTTGTAGCATCTGAAAGATAATGCTAAGAAGGACCCAAGTAAACGTTCACTTTATTGGTTAACTTACATTCTCATGTCTCTTAGTCTTAAATCTGAATCTAAAATTGGATTCTGTTAAAATGTTTCTGCTTGTCAAATATAACCACCTCATATATAGCCAGGAACTGAAAGAGATTCAAGAATCTTTCAATTGCCTTCTTCTGGCATCTTATTAATTTGGTCATGCAGCCAACTGTCTTCATTCCATAGGTATAAGTGGAAGCCATTACATTCCTTCAATAAGTTGTGTTGATTTGGACAATTTTATGGCATCAAAACTTGGCCAATCTGATTCTGGTGTGTGGCTTGGTTGGATCACCTGGATAGGCCACATTGAGATCAGGATCAGCGGCCTTGGATCGGTTCTGGAATGGCCAAACCGGATCAAGATCAGATCATATCGAACCCAATATTTAAAACCATGGATGCCCTGCTTATTTAGCTACAACCTCTTTGATATGAATTTCTATGTCTACAGAGCACATGTGGATTACTTGTGTCCTCTCCCACTTCACTAAGGAAACCATTCTAGTATTTGCTATTTTGCGTTAATCCATTTCTTAGTCTCTTTTTTTTTTTTGAGAGAAAAAAATTTATTCAAAGGAGGAAAAAACAGAAGACAAACAAGCTTCACTGGGAAGGTGAAAACAAGAACAAGGAACACAACAAGAATGAAAAAACAAAACAACAAACCGAACAAGAAACAACCCCACCCAATGACTACAGCCCACATTCAATTATATTAGGTAAACCGATCCCAAAAGTCACTCCAATCTGATTCAACAAAGCTCGGAATGGTTGAACCTCAATCCCCCATATGATTATGGATCCAGTGATAGAGGCGATCGCGAGAGACACCAGTGCCCTCGAAGATATGGTGGTTCCTCTCCTTCCAGACCACCTAGCAAATAGCCCTAGGGAGGAAGTGCCAAATAATCTTGGCCACCCTTGTTACAGCCATGGGCCACCAACCCATTAGGTCTCCAAAAGAGGGAAAATCTAATGGATGTTGACGCAAGAGAGAAAGAAACACTGGATTTCTCTGATCATTTCATAATGGATAAAGCGGTGATCAACTAACTCCTCTCTCAGGCAAATAACACATCTATTAGCCAAGTTCCACCCTCTGCTCTTCAAATGGTTAAGCGTAAGATTTTTTTTTTTTTTTTTGATCAACTAACTCGTGACCTCCTCTTATCTAGAGTAGCAATCCACAAGTGATCTTCAAAGGAATCCCTTGAACTCAAATGCCCCTAAACTCTTTTTTTTTTTAATGAGAAAAAGAGATTTATTGCTAGAAAAGAAAGGAAACAAAAAGAGGGGATGAGAAATCCCCAAACAACCAACAAACAAAAACCGAACAAAAAAGCTGAAGCCCAAATGGGCAGCTACAGCAGACCCCCGTAATACATATGAACCCCGGTAGTTTATCCCAATTCCTCTCAAAGGCCCCATTAGGCAACCCTTCATAGCCTTTACTTCTTCTTTCCTAGAACACAATCAAGTCTTTAACTCTCCTATACACTTGCTAAGCAGGTTACACATGGCCCTTGAAAGCTTGACTATTTCTCTCCTTCCAAATTGCCCAACAAACCGCTGTAGGCAAAAGCCTCTAAACTTGCTTACAAAAAACATTGAAAGCCAAGGAACACCATCCTCCAAGGAGGTTTGAGAGGTCCGATAGGGCTATAAAAGTAAATCCCTTGCCAACCCGCACCATACCTCCCAAGAGAAATGGCAATGGATAAGAAGATGGGAAATCGGTTCCCCATCGTGATGACACAAGAGGCAAACACTATGTAGATGAACGCCTTTCTTCCATAAGGTGTCCATAATAGAAATCTTCCCCAGGGTTGCCGTCCACATAAAAAAAATTGAACCTTAGGAGGTACCCCATTATACCAAACAATGCTCTAAGGATCCCTGACCTCCCTAGGATTGAACACGTACCTATAGTAGGATTTTACTGAAAACTGGCCCCCAGTTCCAAACCTCTATACTCGACGGTCTTCATGATCTAATCCTATGTTCGACCTCTGCAAATGAGTCGAGAGCTGAATCACCCTCGAAATCTCCCAGTCGAACAGATTCCGTCTCAGGGTCGGTGACCAAACAAATGCCCCTAAACTCCTCACAGATAGACACAACATGAACTAAACCTTCATAGAATGATGTAGTAGAAAAGCAACCCTAGACCCCAGGTAATAAGATCCCAAACCCACTCATCTCTAACCTCCGGGTAAAGTTTATACTCCTCAAGTTGCCGAAGCCGACCTAACCACTCTTTGAACTCCTAATCATTTAAATTTCTTCGAAGACTAGGACACCAAACGCCCCCCCTCCCCCCGAGAAACTAAAATTATCAGTCACACAACCATGAGCATTCGACACAATCACAAAGTTGTTGGGGTACTCCAACTTTAGACTATTGTCCCCACACCATCTATCCTCCCAAAAATGGATATGCCCCCCCTAACCCCACTTTGAAGCTAATAAAACGATCAAAGTAGTTCTTGTCTTGGGTAACGGACTTCCAAAGCCCCACACCATGCGAGCCTCTAACTACTTCTAGGCCCAACACAGAATTACTCCCATGCCTAGCAAGAATAAATTTCCTTCAAAGGCTATCCTGTTCAGCACCAAACTTGTAGAGCCATGTCCCAAGCAACGCCTGATTATGAACTTTAGTCTTTCTAATACCAAGGCTCCCATTCTTCATAGGACGGAAAACGGTCTCCTAGTCCACAAGATGGAACCTCGTATGATCCTTTTTTTTATAAGCAAGTGGATCAGTGGTTAGTAATTAATAGGTGAAGATAGGTTTGGAACCCAGTTCTGTGGTATGAACCCCCACAGACTTTACCAACCTAACAAGTCGGCATCTTCAAGTCATTTCACCAAAAATTCCTAAACTTAATCTTAGGACCCGCTGACACGGAAATGTTAAAAAGCAAGAGATAGTTGTTGGGGATGTTAGTAAGGGTGTTCTTAATCAACACGAGCCTTCCCCCTTTGGAAAGAATTGGGACATTTTAAGAGTCAAGCCCTTTTGAGATGTGTTCCAATACCAGATTTCAAATTGACTTGGATTTGAAGTGTGCACTCAATGGTAAACCAAGATAAGAGGAGGGTAGAACACCCTCACAACCCAATATGGCTGTGAGAAATCGAAAATTTTCCACTTCCTTCACTTGATAAATCTCACTCTCGGTTAGATTAATCTTGAGCCTTGATAGGCTAACATTGCCTCAAAACATCTCAGGATGCATCTAAGATAGCCTAGCTGTAATACATTTCTTAGTCTTTTTACTTTCAATTTTGATAATTTGGTTCATATAATCAAATTTCAATTGATTCGTAGAAATGTTCTCTTGTTGGCATTGACATTTATATTTTTATTTATTTATTTTTGATCAGTAAAGAAATAGGCTTGTTTGAATACTTGGGGATTAGGGATCCTCAACCCTAATTACAAGAAAGAAAGTTGTATAAGCTTTACAAATGCTAACTCATAGAATCATAGGATACTACCTGGGATAGAAATGGATGACAAAGAAGTAGCAAATGTCTTGTGGGAATGTGGCATAGAATCAAAGGAAACAAAGTTAGCAATAGGGTGATTAGTGCATGTACGAACACCCTTATGGAGGGCAATGGGAAGGTCTAAATCATACGAAGTATGAGAAGAGGAAGAAGGATTACTTGGAATAATTGGATTTGAAGTGGATTCCTGGAGAGGTCCATGAGGAGGTACAAACGATTCCTTCCACTTGACATATACTTGAAGAGGTTTCTTGGGATGATTTGTCTCCCCATGAGCACCAAGAGTCTCATTGTCAACTTCTGGAGAATGTAGTTGAGTACAATCATTGTAACTGCCACAGTCAAATATATATGGGGCAACTGGAAGAGGGACATCGGTTTCTTCTTCAACATCTGGAAGCTCCCTTTGGAGAGGAGTCTAACTAGCAGCAAAGAAATGAATGAACTCAGAGAACGAAACATCAATTTGAAGTTAAGTACACGAGTAGGAAGATGATTAATGAGGTATGCAACAATTAATACGTTAATACAACATCAGACCGGAAAACCTTTGGAACATGAGAGCACGAATGACCTCTAGGAGATGGTGATTTTTCCTTTCTGCAATGCCATTTTGCTCCGGAGTGTGAGGACATGTAGTTTTGGTGTATCATTCCATTTGTAGTAAGGTAGGACGAAAAGGGCTTGGAAGCATTTTCACCGCCATTATCAGAGCTTGGGATTTTGATGTTGGAATCAAATTGTGCCTCGACCATTTTATGAAATATTTCAAAGACAAAGAATACCTCACTTTTGTGCTTCAACTAATACATCCATGTAGTCCTGGAAAAGTCCCACAAAAGTAACAAAATATCAAAAACCATGCAAAGAAGTGACAGGAGTTGAGAAGTTTAGGAGGCAAGGGAGGTTTGTGAGCAAAAACTCTTGCGTAGCTCAAGAAGTAGTTGTGGGAAGCGAGGATCAGAGACGGCGGTATGCGGATGTGGTGAATAATTGGAAATGGTCACAGGTCAAAGTAGAGACGGTTAAGTGTGAAGGTGGGAAGCTTTTCATCAGGGAAGATGCCGAGGATGTCTGGGAACGACAATTGCAATTGCGAGCAAGTTTAGTGGTGAGGGTAAAAGGTGAGAGGCCGAGCATCCCCTGGTTGGAGGAAAGGGTGAAAAAGGCGTGTTGGTTGACCGGTGAAGTAAGGATCTTTAAGATCCCAAATAACCTCATCATCTTCGTCTTTCCATTGGCGTTCGAAGCTAATAGAGTTTTGGGGGAGGGCAGGAGGGAGTGGGAATCCGGATGTCTCCTAATGGACCATTGGCACCCAAGAGCGGGGCGTGTGGGTTTCATGAAGCAAAGGAGAGGTGTATGGATCAGGGTCTTCGGTATCCTTGGTCATCTTTGGAGTCATAAGGTTTTTCAGGCCATTGGTGATGCCTGTGGTGGTTTCATTTACCTAGAGAATGACGAATACTACTCCATGGAGTGGGTTCGAATTCTGGTGGCCAGAAAGGAGGAGATTCCCTCTATCAGTATTTCTGTTGGAGAATGGGATTTTATAGTGGCTATTTGGGTGGAAGCATTGCTGGAATTAAATTATGCTAAGAGGAACCTCGCCGGTAAAAAAGTTAAGCTATCCAAGGAGTCGAAAGTATGTTGAGGAGAGGGAGGAGGATATGTAGGCAACGCTGAAGTATTGTACCGTAAGGCTGGGCCGTTGGTAGTCTCAGGTGGTAGGGAGATGTTATGATTTGAATTCAAATTTCAAACCTGACTCCTTTCTCCAAATCATAGGTCGACAAGGGGTGCTCGGTCAGTTAAGGAAAGGCGACATGGGAAAAAGTACGGGGTTACCGTGCAATTGGAGCAACATCTCGAAGGGGGAAGAGGGAGGTGGGTAGGTGAAGGCTCGAGAAGGGGCTTGGCTGAATTTGGTAATATTGGCTAACTGGGTTCAAAAACTAATAAACCTAAAGTGAACCAATACGGTCCAGACCGCCAAATGGGCAAAGGGCAAGGGGGTAATATCTCACGATCCATGGGTCATGGGTTTTCATGGGGTGAATCGAATGGGGCTAAATGGATGATCGTGGGCCAAGGCCCAGTGTCCATCGAGGAGAAGGAGCTCGCTTCAAAAGACCCAGTTACAAGCTTACAAAAATTTACCAGACGCCATCCCTTATCAGAAGGAATAAAAGGAGGCCTCGATCCCGAATGAGGCATTTTAACTGTGAGACAGAGGAGCCCATTCCCAAGGCGCTTAGAGGTGAAGACAATGAAGATCAAGGGAGAGTGAGGTCGTCTGACACAATAACAATAGATTATGGGGAGAAAGCCTACCCTTTATGGAAACCTAAGCCAAAGACTTGTGAAGCCAAGAAGAAATCAAGCAGATGTCCTTAGTAAAAGATTGTTTTAGGGTTCTTTTTATTTTAATTGATCATGTAATAAGGCTTTTTTACGGCCATAGTTTAGGGACTAGTGTTTAGCAAGGTTTAAGGGGTAAATTGGGCATGTTATGTTATTTTTTTTAGTCAAATAAATGATTAAATTAGTGCTGGTCGTGTGGACTACTAGAGGGGTATTTTAGGGAGTTTGTGTCCAAAAATTTAAAAAGGGTTTGTAACCCTATTATGTCACGATTTCTGCAGAGATTATTGGAATAGAATTTGAGTTTTTCAAACTAGGTGTGGGCAACTTTTCTCCTCTTCCAGTTCTCATGGTGAGAAGCTCGTCTCTCTTCTCTCTTAATCTCCTCTCTTCTTCCTATCTTCTTATTTCCACCATCATTCCTTCTTTATAAAACAAACTTGCTGTAGATTTTCTGTAGAAAACTATCAACCTCCATTAATAAGTTCACCCACCATTCCCCAACCCCTTGATTTTTTTTCAAACCCTTTCAAAGGGGTGCTAAGACCTCTTAGGCGATCCACCTATTCTCTTTCTCCACCCATAAAAACCAACTCCTAAAATTTAGGAGCTGAATGTTCTGTTACCAGGCGACATATAGTACAACTGCAAACTTTTGTGGAAATTTCCTATCACTTAGAGCAGGACTTTGGCAAGGCTCCTACACTTTTTGAGAGGTTATTGGGTTATCTACAAAAGGTAAGAGCAGTATTTTTGATATCTTAATTGCTGTTGGAGTTCTGATTAGTTTTCTGGGTTTCTCTGCTGAATTTTCCATTAAATACCTTTGCCTAAATAATCGTTTTCTAGTTTACATAGCTAGAGACATCCAAATCCGGTGAAATTTGGAAGAGAGTACCCATATAGTCTGCTCAAAAGATTCCCAAAAGCCCAGAAATTTCTGATGCATTAGAAGGGTATTTTGGTAATTTTTCACTTTTCTGAAAAATTACTAAATGACCATTGGACAGAATTTTTATACTTTGATTATTAAGGTTATTATCTGTTATTTGGATTCTACAACAGTTTTTTGTATATATTTCATATTGGGTTCCGCATCATTTGGTATGAGAGTCAGTTTCTTACTAATTCCTATCTAGTTGGGTTCCTTGGGAAATTCCTTATTTTGTTTTCTGTTGTCCTAAAATTTCTCAAGAGCCAAACATGGTTCATACCATTAATACTATATCCAGTATAGTGTATGAGCATAGTACAAACATTCAAGCTATAAAGGGTGATGTTCAGAACCTCAGACAAGAATTATGAGCATTAGACTCCAAGCTTACATCTAAGATGGACCAAATGCAACAGGAGGCACACAAGATGTTTGCAAAGCTTATGGCCAGATTGCCTCCTTTAAATACATTTGCTACAGGTAACCAATCAACGCCGCAGGAAAAAAGGATAATCATCAGCCAGAGCAACCTCCTTTAGTGCAGTCTCATAGTGTGCAAGGCATTGGGACACGTCATTAGGTTCAACATGAGATCGTCTATCTCAAGCAGGTTCAAAGGTTAGGTTTGAGCAGCCCAGATATGATCAGGCTAGATTTGAGCAGCCTAGATATGATCAGGCTAGGATTGAGCAATATAGGTGTAGCTATGGAGATCGGGATTATGTATATCATGCAGGTTATGAGTTGGATAGGCATGTGAGGCTGGAGGTGTAGGATTTTTATGTACACTGTGGACATCGACATTCGGACGGGGTTCGGATTCCCTCGCCCGTCTGTGGCTTCTGGGCCCACTCTTCGGCGCTAGATGCCGGTGCGTGAAAGGTCGCTAACCCTTTTACATGAGGGTTAGGTTTTTTTGGGAATCGCCACCAACTCGGGGTTAACTAACGAAGTTGGACATCGGTTCTCTTCTTCGGGTGAAGAGGAGAAGTCTAGACACGAAGGTCTAGGGTTTGACTCTTAGTACTGGTATAAGTTCTTGAGATTTAGGGTAAGTAGTTTGGTTGCACTTGGGGAAGGTGTTAGACACCTCAAATACCCGCCTTTTTATTCTCCCATTCATATGAGTTTTAGTTTTATGTTCACTTCTATGCTTTGTTAGATGAGAATTGGAATGTCTAAACTTCATTTGATTTGAATTAGAGATTGACTGGATTTTTCTCAGGCTTAACGCCTGTTTTTACTGTCAATGCCTGAATTTAATTCAGGGAATAAACAGGCGTTGACTTGTGAATAGTTCATTAACTGTTCTTTTCTACGAGCAAGAGACCCCTCATGGTTTAGGTCTTTAGAGGGATGATGAACCCCTCTAAATGGTTTGCTGATTGACTTCTTAGGGTTAGATATTAACCCTAAAAGAAAGGAGAGGAAATGGAAGAAATTAACTTTTCTGGTTTACAGGCTTAACGCCTGTTTTTTTTATCTTAATGCCTGTTTTTCCAACTCCTGAATTTAATTCAGGGTAAAAACAGGCGTTGGGGGATCTGATTAGATTGACACTTTCGTGTAATCTTTTAAGGTAGTTTGGTGGGACCCATGGTTTGGGGAAGGAAAAGTCTTCTAGGGTTACACTGTGCAACCCTACAGGTCATAGGTATGGGCCACGTGGAGATATGATCTCCCAAAGTAGGTTAGGCAGTCATCTGTCTCAGGCCTAACGCCTGTTTTTGGTTTAACGCTTGTTTGTTCAATGTTTGAATTTAATTCAGGGAATAAACAGGCGTTGGGCTCTGAATCAGCATTCAACCTGGATTTTTGGGCCACCACAGTGGGCCCAGAGGGGTGGGGTCTCTCTTGGGTCTTAATACTAGTCTTAGGGTTGATTCACACTTAACCAATTTTAACAAAACAATGATTTTTAAAGCTTAGGCTTAACACCTGAAAATTATCCCAACGCCTGGATTTCTGTCCAACGCCTGTTATTTTTTATTCAGGCGTTGGGACAGAAATATGGGCCCACAGAGGTGCATATGCACAAGGGTCTCTCAGAGGTCAAATGTGCCTCGGGACAGGGTCAGAGAAGAGTTAGGGTTCCCCGGGGTGGGTCCCGGATCTCAACGCCTGTTTTCTCTTCTGATGCTTGTTTATTCAATGCCTGTTTTTTAATTCATAAAAAAACAGGCGTTAGTTATTGGGAGAGAATCCAACAACTAGATTTCTCGATTTTGGTGCCCTTAGGGTTTTGTAAAAATCACGAAATTAAGCATGCTGGCAGAGGAGATATATATGAACATCATATAAAAAATTGAGCTTTGAATTATGCGTGAAAAATTCAAAATAAAATAAGCAAATATTCCCCAAAACTAGGTCTCAAAAGACCCGTTTTTTGGGGTCTGTTTGGAAGGTCATTTCGAGGTCTTCCACAGCTGATATATTCATGAAATTAAATACACAACATCATACATATGTCTAGTCTAGCATAGTAAAATTTGGGCTCAAGAGGCCCTCTACAAAAATTACAAGAAAATCACCATTGAAATCAGTCAAAAATAGGTATAAGTAGAGGCTATTGAGCCTCTACCATGTACCCGAATTGGAGTAGTTCTTCAGCATTAATTGGACAACATAACAACATACAAATTGTCATATATTTAAAAGGAAGAGTGAATTTGAACAGGGTTTAGGGAGTTTGAAGTGAACTTGAGCTTTTCCTCTTCTTTCTCTTTTTCTCTCAACACTTAGGGTTTTTTGTTGCTAGCCCTGTTGAGCACGAATTTGGAGTTATTTATAAATAGCCCCAAAATGTTTGAATGGAGGGTTGAGATCGAAGATAGGGATTATGGAATGGAGCGCTAGGATGATGTCTATCCTAAACTAGGTGGAGGGCTAGGATGCTACCTAGGTGAAGGGTTGGGATCAATCTAGGCTAAGGGGCATGGATGGGTGAAGTGGCAGCATGGAGGGCTAGATTAGGTTTATCTTTGTTGTGTGAATGGTGAGATAAGGGGTGTGCTAATGAGGTTGGATGGAGGGAGAGATGTAGATGACATGGGGGATGCCTTTCGGCATGCTCCCATTGTTTGCAAATCCAAAGGGGGGGCATTAAGATGCCAAATGGGGGCCTATAGGGGAGTCTAGAGGGATTTGAAATTCAAGTTAATCATCTAAGGGTGGAGAATGAGAGAGGAGGTTGGAAGATTCCAATCTAAAGGTTTCCAAAAATGGGCTAAAGAAAAGGATGCATTTAATGCAAAAAATCTCATTTTTTAGCTCATTTGGATAATATTTGGTTTTTGATTTTTTTCGAACCCTCTCACTGCCGTCACTCTGCGCGAGCTCGGAAGGCCGCCCAGTTGATGCTCCGGTCGTACTAGTTCAATCAGAACCAAATTACGAAAAGGTTAAAGGGTGAAATCAGGGTTTTTTTGGCCAGAAAAGCTCTTAAATGTAATTTGAGTGGGTAAGATGGTAAAATTGATTCAAGAATCGCCCAGGGATAGATGATCCTAGGTCCAGGTGATTGTCAGCTTTTAACCACGCAAGATTACGGTACCCGAGTAAGAAATTAGGTCAAAAATCAGTTTTCGAGCGATTTGATAGAATTGCACAGTGGATGCTGCTGGTTCTTCTGTAAAATGCCTCCTCAGGTAGTATCTGGGGGATTTGAAGTCTAAGGAGTCTTGGAGCTACAGGAGTTGATAGATTGGCTGCTGGATTCCTGGATAGTTTGTCGAGGGTTTTTCGAAACATAGTCGCTTGATCAAATTAGGTTTCTGTAGCTGCTTGAAGCTGAGTGAGTTTGAATAACCAGACATTTCCTGAATCGGGGGTTGGTGAAATGTTTTACTGAGGACAGGGGTGATTTTGAGAAAATGGCCCTGACTTTGTTGCATTCTGAGTCCGAGAGAACCTTTAAAAGCATTTTGCGTGCTAAATACAGACAAAATGCGCTTTTTCTAGGTTTGGGCAGAAATGACTGCTTGGGCTATGGATTTTCTGTAAATTAGCATGGATCTGATAGTCTTGCGGCTCTAAATTTATAGTGGTGTGGCCACTGACTATCTGAACTTCTGATTTCAAGTGCACTCCCGGGAGTCGGTTGAGCACCTATTTTTTAGACTTGATTTGCCATGCTTTTTGGAGTTTTTTAGGGAATCTTGGCAGATAGATTTTACGAAAGCCCTAGCTCCTTAGACAGCTTTTTGAAGGCCTCGTGATTCCAAAGA
>JAOXJP010172041.1:0-26678 GCA_025762735.1 Platanus orientalis
GACCCCACACCCAGAGACACAATCAATGAGACATGGGGGAGATAGTCTATCCCCCCCTTTTTCTATTTCTTGTATTCATCTATTAAAGCTAGGAATGTTTTTTTGTTCTCATACTAAAGAGGGATCAGTGACTTACATCAGATGTCACTAACCCCTTGACCTATCATTGGACACAATTTGGGCCTCAGAAAGTGAGGTGTAGTTCCCAAAATGGACCCTACTTCACTCCACAAAATAGTGTGTTTATACACTATTTTACATAACCACCCACCTTCTCTTATTTTTCTATCCATCTTGTAAATTGTTTTCGGTTGAAAATTTTAGTTCACTATTTAGTTAATAAACATAGTCATGTAATTAATTTTTCTTAAGTCTATTTATTAATTCTAGCTATTTTTACTACATTTTATAATTCAATGTATAATATGTTGATCAAAATTTGTACTGCTGTAAATGTTCATATTGTTTGAACTATAACTCTCTGTATAAAATGAATCATGGCCTAAAATTTTAACTAGACACTCATGACTCATCTCTTAATTCCCAGTAAAATTTGGGACCCATCTGATCACCAGATTTTGAGATATAGGTCCCATAACCTAGACTTTACTGAAAAATCTGTGCTGAATGCACAATGTTTTTCATTTCAGAAAATTCCATAGGTGGGTCCCACTTATTCTCCAAGGGCTGGGGATTTTTATAAATCCTTCTGGGTATGTTACTAACCCCTCTAAAAAATTCTACCAAAAAACTGTCCAAAAACCCAAAAAATAGTCACTGGTTTTCTGAGAAATGAATAGTATGCCTGATCTCTCACAAAAGTGAGAGATTAGGTGTACCAAGCATTTCAGGCGTGCCCTAGCTTTCAGGCGTATCAAAATAGAAAATTCCCAAATTTTCCTCAATCCCACAGTGATCTATAAATAGCCTCTAAGTCCTTAAACATGCTCCAACAATAGCCCCAGCCCTTTGACACATCAGCAAAACCCAAAAAGGGTCTAACTAAGGCAATACGCCTGATCTCCATCTCTGTGAGAGATTAGGTGTATATGGACTTCAGGCATACCCTAGCATTCAGGCACACCAGAGTATAAAAATCCTAAAATTATCCTCTACCCCACACCAGCCCCTGGATGGTCCCACAACCCCTAAAAGTGCATCAATAAAAGTCATAGCCCTTTGACACATTAGCAAGACCCAAAAGGGGTTCAATTGAGGCAATACGCCTGATTTCCATCTCTGTGAGAGATCAGGCGTTCCAAGCATTTTAAGCGTACCTTAATTAGTTCAGGCATACCTGACCAAAAAAGCTCCAAATGGTATCCCCAAGTGTCTAAACACTCACAGTAACCAAAAAAACCTATGAAACTGCAAAGATTTAACTTCTATGTAAACTCCAACATCTGAAATTAACAACAGAGGTCAAGTAGGACCCAGTTGAACCCATATGCCTGAACTCTCACTCTGTAGGAGATCAGGCATACCAGAGATTAGGCATAGGAGAATAGGTGTACTAATAAAAAACCTCCTAAAAGCCTTGTATAGCCTTGTACATAGACCAAGCCCCGGCATCATACATCTAGATATCGAAACACTTGGATTTTACTTAGGAGACAACGCTAGTGTCATAGTTGCTACATCAATGCGATCTGGCTGAGTAACCCGACTCAATCATTGCCTTTTAATCCTTCCCGACTTCTTTAAAGTCTCCATCTTACCTTAGGGTCATGTTGCATTAGTTCACGACCCAAAGACCCTGGGACTTGGTCATAACCCAATTAGGTCCATAAAACACTCAAATTGGTACAATATAGTTTTAACCCCTTTTTATTAATATGTTTCAGTAGCGGGAAGTACTCTATAAGTATATAAAAACCCCAAAATGAACCTACCCTGAACCAGTCTCACTGTCAGACATACTTAATTACCAAGACTTACAAACCATTAGAACTACATGCAATTTGATCCTGACAAAATCATAGGAACATAGAACTATACAAGATTGGGTATGTAGGCAGCCAGAGACTATGTCTCAGGTGCAACTGCAATGATCACACCACATGGGTGGTCCAGACCAATAAAAAAAATAAACATATATACACTCTTCCGCTTACTAGCATTTGGAAGTTGCTAGGTTAGAGGAACCACCCTAAAAAGGTGGGTAATTGGGGTTCCTAACACCTTCCCCAATTATAACCAAATAGCTTACCCAAATCCCTGTAAACCAAGCTAGTCTAAGAGTCAACCCTATGCCCAACTGCCTAGTCTAAGCCCCAAAAGGCCCATATCCTCCCTTCCCCTAGAAAGGAGGCAGGCTTCCAACCCCGCCTGTAAAAACCCGAGTTGGTGGCGACTCCAAACCCTTGAAGTGGGGCAGACAGACCTCCTCGGTCTTTTCGCGATGCCCACATATGCAAGACTCTTGGGCTTCAATAGTCCTGACTTAGCAAGAGATTGAGGGTGTGGGGTAATGATAGGACATAATGCTTATTGTTGTATTCTCTTTGTTGTAGTTCTAGTTTATAACAAAAATTACGATTTTCATTCAAATTTGTCAAATTTATGTGCAAATTTTGCTTTTCTTTTCCCCATTTGAAAAATGTATCATGTAGAGATTAAACGGAAGGATATAGTTCTCAAAGAGAGACAATGGTGTGGAAGATGATAAGGCTGTGCCTGTCTTGTTATGGCAGACTGCCTATAGACCCTGGAAAAGGATCAAGCCCAACCATAGTTTGATTATGGGATTTTAGATATTTTATCCATTTTTTGCCCCTAATGGTCACCCATTAAGACTGGGGTTCACTTAATTTATGTATCTCATTGTCATTGTTGGTTTTCAATATGATCAACGGGAATTTGGTCTTGTTGTGAGTGGATTGTTTTACTCATGGTTTCCATGCGGGTTTTCACCACGCCCTTTCTCTCACGCATTATGCATATATTTCTCTTCTTTTCCCTTAGGATCCCTTAACCTAAGACTGGGGGAGCCTAATTTTGCATACCATTACCATTATTGGTTTTTTATGGGATCGGAGAATTTTTTTTTTTGAAGGGGGATGTGGTTCCATTCAAGACAAATAGGAACCTAGATTGCCTATGTACCTATGTATAACAGGATCAAACCAACCTAGTTCCTTGAAGGCAATTATGAGCCCACCTAAGGATAGTATTTCTTAAAAAATCTAGCATTGGTTAAGGGGAGAATTTGATTTCCTTCCATGTCCCGAAGTAGGTATGAGCCATTAAGATAGGCCTTTTCAATGGCATATGGACCATCCCATTTAGAGGTAAATTTTCCCTCATTTCTCCTTGTGGGATTGAGTGGCGATCGTGTAAGAAGGACCAGCTCACCTTTGGTAAAAGAGCAAAGCTTGACTTTCTTATTATAAGCCGGTGCCATATGGGCTTGGTACAGTTCCAATTATTGTTATGCGGTGAGTCTAGACTCATCAAGAGCTTCAAGTTTGGACAAGCGAATGTTGACAGCCTTCGCTTCTATCAAGCCATCCTAGACTGTGACCCTTAGTGATTGGACTTGGATTTTGACTGGTAGAACTACCTCTGTGTTGAACACCAAGGAGTATGGGGTTTCTTGCGTAGGTGTATGAAAAGTAGTGTGATATGCCTAGAGGGCCTCAGATAGGCACTCATGCCAATCTTTATGCCTAGTCACCATTTTCTTGATGATCTTGCAGGGGGTTTTATTGAAAGCTTCTACTAGACAATTAGCTTGGGAGTAATATCGCAAGGAGTGCTCTAGGTTGATTTTGTACTTTGCCATGAGCTGATACAGAGGTGAACTCATGAACGGATGCCCATTGTCTATAATTATACGGTCAAGGACACCAAACCGGTATATAAGGTGAACTTTGACGAACCAAACAATGTCAGAAGCTTTAATTTCTCTCAAAGCAACAGCCTATGCCACTTAAAAAAGTAATCTGTCATGGCTAAAATGTAGCAATGCCCTTTGGCAGAAGTTAGAGTGATGGGTAATTGGAGAATGATCATGAACAAGATGTTGTATGTAGCGGTTTGGGAGGCACATGATCGTAGTCTCTATGTAGTTGGCAAACACAACATCTCTTGGCATACTCGATATAATCAGTCACCATAGTTGGCCAATAATATCCAAGTCGTTTAAGTTGATACTAGAGCTTAGGGCCACTCTGATGTCTGCCACAGACATGGGCATGTACTTCATTCATTACCGCGTTGACCTCCTCAATTGATAGACAATGTAGCAATATGCCATTGAGTGATCACCTGTACAGTTGGTTTCATTATAGTGTAAACCGTGGGGCATGCTGCCTTATTTTAACACGTTTAATGGGGTCCGATGGCTCTTTTCTATCCATGAGATGTTGAAGTATGGGTTCTCTCCAATCTTCATCTTTCGAGGTCAGTTTGCCACCTATGTCTTGTAAATCACCATCTTATACACCTGTCTTGTAGTCTAAGGAAACATCATCGTATGGGGTAAGTGGGGAAACTACCCTCCTCTCCCCTATGTGAATGACTAGGTAATCATCTTGTGGGTGTATAAGAGATGTCACCAAATTGGTGAGTGCATCAACTTGCCCATTATGGTCTCGCCTAACATGCTGTATTTGCATATGTCAAAATAACTTGGCTAGGTCTTTGAAAATAAGATATTAGGTTTGGCTTCTTGATATGGTAAAGACCGTTCATCTGTTAAATGATGAGCTCCAAGTCCCCATAGACTATGAGGTCATCTATAGGGATATACAAGGCTAGTTCAAGTCTTGCAATGAGGTCTTCATACTTGGTTTCATTATTTGAACACCCCTCAATCAATGTAAGGGAATGTAGGATGATGCCATTGTCCGGGGTGACAAAGACGATGCCAACCCCCGAAGACTTATCTATGTTGTCCCATGGGGCTGTAGAAGGCCCCCGGGATGCACCTTCAAAGAACATTTCCCTGTCCTTTTTTATCTTGACTTGGATGACATTTTCATCAGGTAACTCCATTTGAAGTGGTGAGTCATTAGGTACTGGATGCATGACCAGGAAATCTGCTAGCGCTTGCCTTTTAACTACACGTTACGAGACATAATGGATGTTCGAATTCTAAGAGAAGGACAATCCACTTGGTGATATGCTCTTGTATTGAGAGGTGACTCATAATATATTTTAATGGGTCGGCCCGTGATATGAGGTGGACTAAGGTAGATAATGTCTCAGCTTTTGTAGTGCAAAGACCAAAGCCAAGGAAATCTTTTCAATAAGAGAATAATTTAACTTAGCACCGACCATTGTCCTACTAAGGTAGTATAAAGGGTGCTCCTTGCCTTCCTCATTGTGTTGGGCTAGTAGTGCTCTAAGGGATGAATTCATAGCTGCCACTTATAAAAGCAATGGCTTACCTAGAGTTGGGCTCATAAGTACTGGCAGATTCAGCAAATATTGTGTAATGCTGTCAAAAGCATTTTCGTAAGCTTGGTCCCATACAAAAGGCACTCCCTTCTTCATTAAGCGTGAGAAGGGTTGACATCATCCTGAAAGGTTTGAAATGAACCGTTGGATATATGCAAGTTTGTCCTGTAGTCTCTAATGTTCAGTGATGTTCTATGGTATTGGCACTCGACTATGGCAGTAATTTTCTTAGGATCGATCTAGATTCCCCTGTGCCGGATGATAAATACAAGGAACATCCCTGATGACACTCCAAAAGCACATTTGAGAGGGTTCATTTTCAAATTATAAACGCAAAGCTGTTGAAAGACCCGATCTAGATAGGTGATGTGATTTTGCCTAAGCTTTGTCTTTATAACCAAATCATTGATGTAGCATTCAACCACATCATGTAACAGGTCCTCGAATATGTAGGTCATTACCCTTTGGTAAGTGGCACCGGCATTCTTTAGACCGAAGGGCATGACTCTGTAACAAAATATTCCTATCAGCATACGAAATCCAGTGGCCTCTTTATCATCTAGAGCTATTTGGATTTGAGTATATCTTGAATAACCATCCATGAAAGAAAGATCTTTGTACCTTGTGGTGGCATCTACCAGCAACTCTGTAAGTGGCAGAGGGAAGTCGTCCTTCTGGCATGCACTATTAAAGTCCCTATAATCAATGCATACCTAGATTTGGCCATTCTTTTTCTATACAAGTACAATATTAGCAAGCCATTTTGGATATCAAACCTTGTGGATGAACCTAGCTTTCAGCAGCTTTTTCACTTCTCCCTCTATTTTGTCAGCAATATCATGTCTGGCCTTACAGGGACATTTCTTAATAGGCCGTTGGGCTGGGTCGATGGTGAGTCGATGGACGGCCACGTTGGGGTCCAATTCTAGTATTTCAGAGTAATTCCAGACGAACACATACTGATTTTAGCTAAAAAATTCCAAGTATTGTACCTACTCTTCTGAGGAGAGGCATGAACTAATGAAAATAGGGCAAAAGTCATCCTCTAATCCCAGATTTACCTCAATCAGATCATCCACTATTGCTTGAGCTCCATCTTCAAGTTTTAGAGGAGCAGGCATCACTGATCCCATGATAAAATCGGGTGATTGTGTGTTTGCAAACAAGCATTCAAAGGGAGCCTCTTTGAACAGGTGGATTCTGTATGTTGTTATTGCATGTGAAGACACTTTGAGCTTTGTGGGCTTCCTACCTAATCCTCTAATGTAGTCTTTATTCTTGGAGTGGAGGACTAAACCCTTAAATTGTTGTGTTAGGACCTCTTTACCTTTGTAAGAATTTTTCCATTTCCTTTACTGGTCAAAGCTGGAGTTCTGAAATAAATGTGGAGCTAGTTTCATATGTGGCAGTAGACTGTTAGGGTCTCTGAGCTCTTTCTTTGATATGGGAAACGAATGATCCGTAGACCGTATAGGGCCTTTAGGTAGGAAAATGGAAGGCATCCGATAAGGATCGACTCGTGCTCCTGATATACATGGTAATGGGAGGACAAAATTTTGTGCCACTAAATCTGGTAATGGTGGGGTTTTTCCTTTGGTAGCTTTGGCACTATGCTTTACCCTAAGCCTCTGAGGTTTGGGACCACTTTCATTGTTCTTCCCTGAAGCACTGTGTGTAGCTTCTTGAGGGTCAACCTTTTGGTAATACACGACATCAACAAAATAGGCGTCCGCCATTTGGAAGGGATTATTATCAGCTATTATGGTGTCCTATGTATCTTGCAAGGGACAGTTAATGCCCTGATGGTATGTCGAGGGGACCACTTGGAATTTATGCATCCATAGCCAGCTGATGAGGATGTTGTAAGCAATGTCTACATCAATTACATAAAAGGGTGTCCAATCCTCGATGTGATTCAACTTTGTTACTAACCTAATAGAACTAAGAGGACGCTGCTTGTTTTGATTGAACCCTTGGATGTCGAGTGTGTTGGGCCGGAGTTGAGATGGATCTACTCCTAAATAGTCTAGTGTTTTGAGTGAAAGTATGTTGATTGCTGAGCCGCCATCTATCATTACTCTAGACATAGGTTGATTATTAATAAAACTGGTGATGAATAAAGGTCAATTATGGTCAGGATCATCAGAATACCAATTAGTATTTTTAAAGGTGACCGTAGGCATACACACTCCCTCTCATGTTGCGATTTGCCAAGAAGCCCTAGCAATTTCATCATTTATGTCAAACTCATCTGGGTGAGTTAAGGTATAGATCATGGACACCCTGAGCTCTGGTGACATACGAAGGGCATCATAAACAGTCAGCAATGATAGGATTTTCTTGAGGTGTGCCATCATGTCGTATGGGACAGGATTATTCATATTTTTTATCGCTTCGTTGTGCTCGACTTCTATAGCCACCTTTTTTATTGTATCAGCTTGTTGATTGGCCATTGGGCTGTGTGGCAGAATCTGCTTTCCAGACCGCAACTTGACCTGATTGACATGTTGAGCATATGGTTGGCATCCCTCCACAGGAGTAGTGATTTTAAGCTTGGTAACATTACAAGTCTCTATTTACGGGTTATCAGACATTTCATTCTCAAAGAGGTCTTGGGATGTAGAGGCAAAGCTAAACTCATCATCACCAAAGTCATTTGAGTTAGTAACTAAGGGTGGCATGTCTTGCGGAGATAAATCACGATGTCAGGTTCACCATAGATTTGGGGCATTGTCATCTTCATCAGCTGAAGTTGAGGAGTCACTGACGTCCATATCAACATCCCATTGGTCTTGGGGTAGAAATCGCACCACACTCTGTATATATTGGAGGTTATGTCTATATGCTCTTTATCGGCAATAGAAACGATCAATGAGCATCGACCATGAAGAAACATAGCACAATGGCAATGTCAAGTACCAATTGAAAGCATGTAAGTCCAAAGAAACCAGGAAGAGTCACACTAATAGTCATGGGTAGTGGCTGGTAAACCTGTTTCTTGTAGGAAACGGTTGACATGAAAATGGGGATCCCCATTACCTATATACAATGTGAGCGGAGGAAGGTGATAATCTTTTATGAATTGGGTGAGGTATACCTCGTGTTTGATGGGTTGCCTTGTTTTGCCAAACCACCTAGAATCCAATAGTTAAGCGATGATTTGATTAGGATCACCATCGAATTCTTCATATGTTTGTTGTTGAGGAGAATGTCTCAAGGGATCCGTATACCAAAGATCATAAGGCTCCATGTCCAGCCTCATAAATTTATGGATAAACATTTCAATTAGGTGGTCCCATAAAGGTATACTTTAGGCGCTAGGTCCATTTACCAATCCAATGGTGGATCGTCCAAGGAAAATGGGAACAATCGCAATAGCAAATTGTTGTTGTGCATTACCTCTCTACATGATATCATGAATTTAAACACATGATGCCACAGGCATTGGTAATTTTCATTTGAGAAGGTGGTGAACAATGGGACCTCGAAGCCAGGCGAAAACTCCTCAAAATAACCAACTCGCTAGTAAGGTAAGGCCCGACACTTGAACTTGGCTAAAATATGTACATTTCCAGGGTGTCATAGGCAGGCAAGTAATTCTTGTAGACCGTAATGGAGGGTCTTGTATGGAGCCAGCCAATGCGATGGAAACTCCACCGGCATTATATCTATAAATCGACATCGGAATAGTTACCCCTTTAGAGTGGTCTTGATATGTTATACTATTTTGTAGCCAATCGATCACTATTGTTGATCCCTACAGCATCGATACCTGGTGTAGTTATTCACGGGGATGAGGATTACCGCTATATACAGCTGACATCATGTTACAAGAAGCTATCAGGTACGAGAGTGAATCCTCGGACATAAGTTCTTCTAATGTAACTGAATCTTGAAGGGGTTGCTCCAACAAGTTGTCCTCATGGGGCAATGGTTGAGGGTTCATAATTTTAAGAACCTTCTTCTTTATATGTGTTATAACCTGGAGTCTTCTCTTCTATGTCACCTTATCTTCGAATGTGACCCAATTGCCCTCAACACCCATGTTGCCTTGGATGTCGGTGGAGTCGACCATATCTTCATCGATAAAGACAACATTAGTGGTTGCAGCCCTCATGTCGGCATCTAACTCCACGGTGTTCTAATCAATCAATTCTTGAAACTTATCTTTAAACACGAAGCAATTATATAATGTATGATCTAGAATACGATGATACTTACAATATTTTGGGTCATTGACTTTATCAGCTTCTATTGGTTTTTTTGACCCAGGAAGTATAATGTCATGAGATTCGACTATTTGTTTGAAAAGGCTCTCCAAATCATCAAGATGGAATGTATATGCTTTCTCATGTCGCTCTCTCATGCTTAGTCTCTTGGGAGGAGCTTCTTACTCTTCTAGCTTATTTACCTCTGTGGTGTGTCTAACCTTCAACTTGGTGGGTGGCTTTTTAGCAGTAACCATAGCTGATTCCATCTTGTTAACCACCTTTTTTTTCTCTTCTCACGCTTGTGGTCTAGCAACCTTCTTTTCTAAGGCGGACCCCTTGGATATTAGATCATTAAAGCCAGAGTACCTTTGAGCTATAAGATGGAGAGAAAGCTCAAAAGCTATATTCTACAGACACATCTTAAGAAACATTTTAATGGGTGGTGGTGCATTCTCGCAAGCATAAGCCATATTCTTCCATCTATTGATGAAGTCCACTACCGACTCATTGTCTCGCTGCCTTTCATTAGTCAGTTCATACAGCTTCACGGGCTTGTACGTGCCATGAAACTATTGTACAAATACTCGTTTCATTGAATCCCAGTCTGGGATAAGTTATGCTTCAGATTTAAGTACCATGTGAAAGTGGCCCCATCTAAGGATTACATAAACAATTTCAATAACGGGTCACCTTGTCATCCCATTAAATGTGTTGAAATGGGGTTGGCCGAACTTCGGTGTAAAGGGTGTTGCGTCCACATACGAAGGATCTGGCTTCCTAGTAATGTATGTGCTCACAGTTTCTTGCTCTTTATATTCATTACGCATCTCAGTCATCATTGCCTACATGTAGTTAAGGTCCATCATGGGTGAAACTTGATGCACATATTGTCCTTGTGGCATAAAAGAAGGTTGCGCATACGCATTATAAACATTATAACCATATGTCCAGGGAGGTGTCAACCCATGCAAAGGTGGCTCTTATTGATGATGAGGGGCCGGGTGAGCTCCTTGTGGATATGGACCTTGTGGGAGTCCTTGTATGGGTGGCCTTTGTGGAGTGGGTATGTTGGGCACAACACTTATAGTTGGGACGAGTCCAAGCAGAGTGGCAAAAGTATACTCAGGTGTATATCGAGTGTACCCCCCTTGCACTTGGTTAGGGATAGCTGACCTCACTGATTTTGCTGTGGTGAGATTGAGATTTGATGGGATTATACCTTTCCTTTCAAGTGTGAGCTATTTGATCATGGCTTTTAGCTTTACTATGGCATCGTCTTGAGAGTCGAACAACGGTCTCAGCTTTCTACCTATGCTCGCCATTCTATAATTGTAGTGCATTCCCTTTTGGAGTCAGAATGATAATCCCTGAGGTCTACATTTTTTATGTTTTTTGTGGGGTTGACAAGTAGATCTTGACTTCCCCTTGATCCTGGTATTACTGCCTCATGCCCTTATGAGGTAGAAGTAACATTAACCATTGTGGTAGTCATATGAGGGCTACCCCCATGGTAAAACATAATGGGAGAGGCTACTACGGTCCTTTCAACAACTGGTAACCCTCTAGAGGGTGTTCGAGGTGTCTTGACACTTACCGCTAGTTGACTTCTAGTCATCATGCCTACAGAATTGAAAACTCGTGGTCATAACCTGGAAGGATTAGGTGTATCAATAGAAGTGTCTTTCCTTGCTCCGACAAACATTACTGCTGCTTGAGAGTTGCGAGTGGGTCTAAATCTCTTACCTTCGCTGACGTAGGGTGTATGAACCCGATTGTCTTCGTTATTTGAAGGAAAAAGGGGGTCACTCCTTTATGGGTGTGCCCATGGTGGCATTGCATTGATTTGTATGCCCCCCATTTTTGGTTGCTTATGAAAGAGCTGATGTACCTTGACCTTTTGTTTATATTCAGAAGAAAGAGTTTTCCTTCTTTTTGGCAGTTTACTCCCTTCACCCCCTTAGATGGATTGAATCAAGTTAAGAGCATTGAGTTTTTGAACTCCACCATTGCTTTATTGTTTTTTCAGTTGCGCCTCTTAGGAGGGGTGTAAGTGGTCATGCTGTCCTATGACTGGTCTTTTTGGAAAGCACAGGTTTTAGGGGTCTTTGTCTTAAGTCCCTTTTTCTTATTCTATAAGTTTCCTTCATGGTCAGATGGTTTAAATACTCTAACCTAATTGATAATTTGTTGCTTTATCTAGTCCCTAAGCATTGTGGGAACTCCTGTCAGAGTAATATGAATTATAGTTAAACCATGGTTCTTAGGTGGCTAATGGAAGTTTAGCCCCAGGCCCAAATGTGTGTGCGAATGAAGATTTACTTGTGCATTTTCCAGTAATATGTTTCATGAATGAGGATTTACTTGATCATTCGTCAAGACCATGTTTCGCGAATGTCTTCGCTTCTAGGAGCTCACAATTGTGCGCGAATGTGAAATATCATCCTCATTCACCACGGGTGTTTGCACCAAACTGTGCTCAAGTGGTGAAAAGTTGTTAGGCATAACTCTCCCTTAGCAAGTATAGTTAATTTTAAACTCACATTCAGGATTTTCCCATTTTCTTTGCTACAATATGCCTACATCTGTGATCGTATCCCCGTGAATAAGAATTATATAGATCTTTCATGGACTCAAAATCTGGCGAATGTGGATGTGAATGTTCATTGGCACAATTTTGTTGTGGCAAGTGAAATTCTAGGCGCTTGCCCGAGACAACATTCTATCTTTTTCTAGAGGCTTCAATGGCTTTTAACTATTTATTTAGTTCAGATTTAGGCATCCATTATTTCCTTGACTTACTTAAAATGATTTAGGAAGCATATTCCCTTGATTTAACATTAAACTTATCATTTTTAACCAAGATAGGCAGAGCTGCCACAGGCTTGGGGGGAGACTAATACCTCAACCCCTAATGAGGCAAGGCAAACTAAAGCCTCAACCTTATGCTGGGAGACCAAAGCCTCAACCATGTGGATGAATGGTGGTGGGGAGACCAAGGCCTCAACCTATGTTTTCCTTATGATTTGTGGCAAACTAGCAAAGGATTCCACAGTTGCAACTCCATTGGGGTACCTATCAAAGCAAGGAGCAGTCATTAATACAACTGAACTTAAAAAGAGATGAGAGGAAAGTTTGTCCCACCGAGCATGCCAGAAATTTGTAACACCAAATTTCGAGACGTGTATGAGGTAAAATTCGTTGGACAAATTACCTAACCATTTTACAGGTTAGTTTATTATTTTTTATGAGTGGGGACTAAAAGTCCAAGTTTGATCAACTTGTTAATTACAGCTGTTTAAAACAGCCAACCTCTAATCATCTTCAAGTTGCTTTGTATGTATCACAAAAGAGAAGAAGAAGGGGAAAGTAGAGATACTCTTTCAAATATATATATGAATTACACTTGTTCATTCATCAACAAGACTACGTATCTGAAACTTGATTCATCTTCAAGCTCCCTATGATATTTTCCTTAGGGAGGTTGCTGAGGTGTAATGAACATGCTTCCTCCCCTTTAGGAAAAGAGGTGGCTTGTAGAACTCTAAGAGATAAACATATTTTGCTTTGTGATAAACTTCTTCAACTCTCTCATTCCTCCTTATATATGTTGTGTATCTCCTCCCTATCATGCGTGCATGTTGGCATTTATAGGCCATAGAAATGAGTTTAGAGAAGAGTCCTCATTTGAGGAGAACTCTATTTCTTCTATATTGTTTCTGTTGAGATCAGATTCTTCAAAATTGTATCCCAAATATTTAGGTGATTCTTCTATGTGAGAATGCTCCCTCCTTCATCTTCTAGATGATTATAGGACTCATAAGAGTCGTGGATATCTAAAACGACCTTCCAATTAAGGAAGAGATAGAACCCATTTTCAGTTTCTGGTTTCCGTAGTGCACAAGTGTGAATAGTTCATTCGTACACGCTTTTAAGGCGATAGTGGATAACCGAATTTCATTTATTAGCGGCGAATGAGGACACATATTTTCATTCGCCGTTATTGTCATGGCGAATAAGAAATTTAATTATCATTCATACATACTTTTTCAATTTCAACAATAAGGTTTCTTACTAATCTTTTTATATGGGACTCTATTTTATATAACGCAAGCAGACAATATAACCTCCCTCCACATATTCATAGGTAACTTGAAATTTAGTAATAATACAGTCATCATTTCCTTAAGGAAATGGTTTTTCCTTTTTGCTACTTCATTGGATTCTAGACTATATGGGGCAATTGTTTCATGTATTATACCACTACTTTCACAGAATTTTCTTAATGAGGTGGATTCATATTCACCTCCTTTATCAATTTTTAATCTTTTTATCTTATTTTCTAACTCATTTTCTATTTCATTTTTATTTTAATGAATTCCTCTTATGCTTTATATTTTGTTCTTAATAAGAACAACTCTATATATTTAGAATAGTCATCTACAAATATTACATAGTAATATTTTTCTCCTCTAGTCATAGTGTTCTTTAAGTTTCCTAAATCACCATGTAGTCTTTCTACCAATTTATGTGATTTTTTGGTAAATTTAGATTATATATATATATATATATATATATATATATATATATATATAACATTTTTTAAAATCAGTAGTATATAAATCAAATATTAACTCAACTTGTTTTAATTTATTTAGATATGATTGATTTATGTGTCTTAATTTATCATGCCACAAATTAAAAGAATCAACCATATAAGGAGAAGAATAACTGAATTTTATTACTTCTAAAATATTAAGTACATAAAATCTTGAATTACAATATCATTTTCTAAGGATTACATTACTCTTGGTAAGAATTAATTTTTCATACTCAACCATTAATTTAATTTCTACTTTTTCAAGTAGGCTTCCTAACATGAAATTCTGGTGGATGTCCTTCACATGCAATACATCAATAAGTGATAGGATCTTTCTAGAATTTAGCTTAAGAAGCACCTTCCCCTTCTCATCTACTGGTACAAACCTTGAATCTCCCATGTGTAATACTTCTCCATTATCAGATGGAGTATGGGAAACAAATGCACTCCTATCACTACTAATGTGCCTAGTAGCGTTGGTGTCTATCACCTAGTTTTTTTTGCATTATTGATGATGTTTGTTTTTGTGACGTTAGCCGTAACAGTCTCCATTTCAGTCAGGTTCACATTGTTCTTCTCAACTTTCTTCTGTTGTTTATATGTATATAATTTGATGCTCTATGACTTGTTTTTTCAACAAACAAAGCAGTCATATTTAAAATATTCTTTATTGTTCTTAAATCTCTTAAATTTATTTTTAATATAAAATTTCTTAAATTTTTTCAGAATTTTTCTTTGCTATATTTTATCCACGTTTTTCCACCAAGTTGGATTTAGAAGTATATTCATTAGCATTTTCTTTCGTTGCTTGTTCTCTATTTGTTTGTTTTATTCTTATTCTTATAATTGTCTTTTCCAATGTTCTATCTTTTCTCCTTTGCTTTAAATTACTCTTGTAATCTTTCCATGATGGTGACAACTTCTCAATTAAAGAAGCAGCTACAAAAGATTCAGGCAAAGCCATATTTTTTGTGGCCAAATCATTAACCATTAATTAGAAATCATCCAATTGAGAAGTAATCGATTTCTCTTCCACCATTTAATAATCAAGAAATTTACTTACTATGTAGTTTTTTACTCCTGCATTTTCTATAATATATTTTATGACTAGATTATTCCATATTTCAAATCGCAATCCCAAATTTACAATAAACATTATAAAGAGTACCAATCATGGCACTCAAAATTGCATGTTTATAGATTTTCTTTTACCTTCTCCTAAATTTGATCGGAATAGGATCGCAGGCTCATATTGTTCCTAATTTTTTTTTCCAGGTTTTGCTTATATCAAAACAAAAACAACCATTGTCATTTGAAGTAAGAAGAGAACTCTATCTTGTTATCTCTTGAAATGAGAACCATTGAATGGTTCTATTTTATTCACATCAAAAACCTTATTCATATCAGAAACAAGAAAATCCATAATTGTTTAACATTGAAGAATACTATTTAGATTGTTGTTATAGACAATTGTAGGAAACGAAATTTACAATAATTAAGTGAATAGATGAAAGAATAATATCACAAAATAAAGCAACATGAATTTATTGTAGGGAATTAAACTAAAATATCGTAGAGAAATTATCATTACTAAATCAGAAATTAAAAATAGAGTTAGCAAAATTTATTGATTTGTATTGACGTGTGTAAAGATACTGTCCTAAATGATATTCTCCTCCCTCTAATCGGTATGGAAGGATGTAGCAAACTATCATTCTAGTATTCAACAATACAATTTCTCTAACCCACACAGTCTGAGAAGTCCTCCAACGAATAGTAATGAATGTGGTTTAAATCCGACTTGATACAATTAAAAAAATCTTGATCTCGATTGCGAAACAATACCAAAGAAATTACAGAGAAAATAAGAGATAAAAAAAAAGATAGAGATTTTCAAGTGTGTCCAATGTCAAAACCTTGCCTTATACTTATAAATTTGAAAAGCCACTTAAAAGATGTGTCAGCAGACACTCTGACGTTCATGAAAACTCACCCATTTATGTCTAGGCATAATTTGCATCTTACACGAATCTCCATGAAAGAATATTAAAAAATAAGTTTATTTTTTACTGTTGGAAGACATCCTGATCGAATGGGCTCAACCCAGATCGATCGAGGTGTGTAGCCCAATCGATTGAAATGCTGCCTCCAATCCATCGGGCTTCACCCCGCCCGATCGAGGTGGTGCCTTATGATCAATCGGGTTTCACCCCAATCAATCGAGGTGACCTTGACCCCGACTGTGTTTTGAATCTTAAAATATAACAGATCCTTTGTTCATCTTCTATATTAAAACAAAGGAGAGGACTGCCATTTATATAGGAGCCACTGCAATGCTATGATGCATTGCAATAACTCCTCCCTAATTCTAAGCCCTAGTCAATAATTGTACAAGATGTTAGGATCTTCAATGGTCTTACACTTGTATAATGACCCAACAGTAAGAACAACACTAATACTTCATAAAAAGAGAATAAAATGTGCAGGGTTGAGCTCCATTTCATATGTGTACACAGCACAATAGAACACATTATGGCACACACATGTATATACCAAGTCATAAGACTTTTATGATCTCTTGTTTACATGGAGATGGAGAGGTCCCTGACGATATAGAGCAAAACCCTTTGATTTGGCAGAGGTTGTCTCAGAGAGTCACAGTAAATCTTTCCATGTATGGAAAGACCGTCTTAGACAAGAAAACTAAATTTCAAAGTAATGCTTAATAAACACGTAAAGATTGAAATAATTTATTTCAATCTTGAAAGCAAGATGTGCTAATGGACATTAAAGTGTCCATTAACAAAAAATAAAATAATAATAATAAATATTGTCCTGTTTCAAAGTATTTTTTTAAGAATACAACAATCACCCAAAAGCTAGAAATGGAGATGCGACACGGCATCGATGAAAGAAGCCTTCTGATGTTTCAAAGCTGACCGCGGAATATCTCTGTTGCCCCTTCCAACGAAAAACCCACGTTCCCATTTAAAAAGCTTTTTTTTTTTTTTTCATAAAACAAAAACAAAAAACAAAATAGTAATAGTGATAATTCTGGTGGACATGTCCAAATTCTTGCTCAGAAAACCAGTTGAAGCGTGGGGTTTTCAATTTAAAAAAGAAAAAAAGAAAAAGACAAACCCCAATAAATGAGAGGGACCTCTTCTCATGGAACAACCCGTTCCGTTAACTCCAGCAGCAACCCGACAAATGGAACCGACCAGCTCAACATATATTAGATGCAAAATTCAAATAATTGATATTCGACGTAGAGAACAAACAAATAGAACATTGCTAAAGGAGGTGTTCGTTGGAGGAAATTGAATGATAGAATGAAGTGTTGAAGCAGACCCAATGCACCAAATTGTTAAGGAATCCCGCCAAAGAAGGGATTCTTAATGAGAAAGAGCAGAGCTTCCAAAGCACGTCAACATAACTATGGTTATTTTGTACGTCTTGTTTTCTTTTCTTTTGTGTTGTTTTTTAGGTGAAGTCTTCTTTCTTTGTTGTTTTGTGAAAAATGAATTGCGTCACCCATAGACAAATATCCTAGGACCTAACAATATAAATTATTATCTTCTTCTTTTCCTATTGTCTTTTCCATTTACTTTATTAGTAATAAATTAATACACTTAGGTCCTACGTTTTCTGCACATTCATTACTACTCCCCACCTTGGCTTTACTATGGAGTATGGATTCAGCTTGTTGCCGGTCAAGACATCTACTACTGCTACTTCAATTAATAAGGCAATCTCATCACTAAGAATAACAATGACCCCTTATATTTCATATTATAAGGACTGGTGAGGAATCCTAAGAATCCTAATCTGGAGAGAAGATCACCTACAATTGAAACTCCTCTATAGTCACGAACAAGTCTATCACAAATCGCCACATGGTTTTGATTTGGCTGAAGTTGGGTGAACTGAACGAATCACGCTGCTATCTCCTTCACATGCCCAAACTCTTCGGGACCTTAATGGAGAAATCAAACTCACACCAATCAAAAGCCTTTAAACATTCGCACTAAGTAAGTAACAACACTCTAGATCCTCTCCTGCACTTAAAGCCTTGCTGTCTTGCATCCACCTGTTGTGTGACACGTATTCCCAAAAGAAATTTTACTTACTCAAATTCGATTTTTTAAGATACTTGTGTGATCAGGCGCAGGCACAAAGAAGATGGCAAGACTTTCAGCATAAGAGAGTATTCTCAGTTGTACAAATCCATTTTGCCTTCACGTCATTTTCTAAAGGAAAAGATCTTTTACACCCAAATTTGTCTGTACCTTGTGTCTCCTCTCCACATGTTGAAATGAGATTTTTATTTTTTATTTTGTATTTGCTGCCTATTTTTAACTACTTACCTTTATTTGAACACTTTTTTTCTTTTTAATGATTTTAACTCTATACAACCCTTTTGGGGCAGAAAATATTAGGTACGGAAATCTGCTTTCCCTGATGTATATCAGGGGTGGACACATCAGCATTGAAAAGTAATACACACCCCTCAAAAAGTGAAAGTCACTTTTCAGTACTGATGTGTCAACCCCCTGATGTCATTCTAATACATCAGCAAAAGCAGATTTTCAGTACCTAATCCCAGACCCTTTTTGGGTACATACTTTTTCATTTAAAACTTTTTATAATTTTAAACGTATACACCCCACCCCACCCTTTATACGTGGAGGCATGGCTTGGCTTTTGTGGACATAAAATTAGCGTACAATGCATATGCAGAGATTTGGGAATGCTTATATCAACATCAAAAAGTGATAAATATGTGTCCCAAAAAGTGAAAATCACTTTTTGGTGCTAATGCAATCACTCCCAGCTATCTGTGCATGCATTGTGCACAGATTGTGTGTACATAGAAGCCAAGCCTACTTGCACACCTCTTTTATGCTCACAAAATCCAGGCTCTAGCATAGTTTTGAAAATTGGACTGAATTGGATGGTCCAATCATGATGTCTTGAACCAGATTTGCTTAAAAAATTTCACCAAATTTCCTAAACTCACCAAATTTCATGCAATTCCATCATCAGGGCTCATGATTTCTAAAATGCCTTTTGCCCTTTTTGTGTGTAAGCTTCTTTCAGTTCATTTGCTCAAGGAAAGCTTGTAATGTCTGTTCTACATAGCTTCTAATGTATTATGAATTGTTTGATTTTTGATATTTAATTACTTTTTACTTATGTTTGAAGCGAACCATGATTAGATCATGAAAACTGACAGTTGAACCTGGTTTGACCTGAATCATCGATAAAAACTCAAGTGAAAGGTTGCTTTAAAGTGGATTTCTTGCAGCCCTTTTACAGGAGTCAGACTGTAGCACAAGGGGCATCAGGTGACACATCAGTGGAAAAAGTGAACTATCACAAAAAAAAATGAATCAATGCTTGAGTGTTATTCACTTTTTATGCTTACTTGTCACCGGGCGCCCCTGGTTTTACAGTCTGACTTACAGTAAAAGGGTTACTGGAAATCGGCTTCAAGGTTGCTGACATAACCCCAGATTCGCAACCGAGTTAACCAGGAAATCAGCCGAGTCGAGTGACTCGGCCTAGTTTTTGGGTTAACTAACTGGTTTTGAAACAGTGATACATAGGAGAAGTCGTGTACGATAAATTCCATGGAGGGTCAACAGAAGGAAAGAGAACATAAACAATTAAAGGCAAATTCCAAGATGGCTCGAACCGTCACCAAAAACGTCATCAATGACACAAGCCAAATCCCTCTTTATCAAGTACTCAACAACCACAAGCTCTGCAACACTCCCTTCATTGGTCTTAGAAGTTTGAATAACAACGACACACGACTTCAGCGATGGTGCAGCATCACTTCCTTCTTGCAGCATACCCTGCTCAAGGCCATATCAACCCATCTCTCCAGTTCGCCAAGCGTCTCATACGCACTGGCGCTCATGTTACATTTGTCATCAGCGTCTCCGCTGACCGGCGTTTGACAAACACTCCCACCGCCGATGGCTTAACAATAGCCCCTTTCTCAGACGGCTACGACGACGGCGTTAAATCCCGAGAGGATTACAAACATTTCTTCTCCGAGCTTAAACGCCGCTGTTCTCAAGCTCTCAACGACCTGATCTTGGCCTCCGCCAACGAATGCCGCCCGGTGACCTGCTTAATCTACAACTTCCTCCTACCTTTTGCTGCTCAAGTTGCACATAACCATTACATCCCATCGGCTCTACTCTGGATTCAGCCTGCTGCTGTCCTCGAAATCTATTATTATTACTTCAATGGCTATGGCAATCTCATCGCTAGCAATATCACTGACCCCTCCTTTTCCATAGACTTACCAGGACTGCCACTCCTCACCAGCCAAGATCTTCCTTCCTTTTTGCTCCCTTCAAACACCAACAATCCAATTATCCCAATATTACAAGAACTCATTCAGAACTTAGAGCAAGAATCCAAGCCACGAGTGCTGGTGAATACATTTGATGCCTTAGAGTCCCAAGCCCTGAGAGCAATTGATAAGTTCAAGATGGTTGGAATTGGGCCAATGATTCCATCCGCTTTCTTAGATGGGAAGGACCTATCAGATACTTCCTTTGGCGGGGATCTATTCCTTGGTTCCGGAGAATATATTGAATGGTTGAATTCGAAACCAGAGTCTTCAGTGGTCTACGTATCATTCGGAAGCCTAGTAATGTTATCGAAGCAACAAATAAGAGAGATCGCAAGCGGATTATTAGAAAACCGCCGGCCGTTCTTGTGGGTCATCCGACCACCGCCAGAGGATGGAAAAGAAAATGAAGAAGATAATGTGATAATGAACAACATGGAAGAACTTAAGCAGGAAGGAATGATTGTGCCTTGGTGTTCGCAGGTCGAGGTTCTGTGCCACCCTTCGGTTGGATGCTTCGTGACCCACTGCGGATGGAATTCGACGTTGGAGAGTCTAGTTGCTGGAGTACCCCACTGTGATGTTTCCGCAGTGGTCGGACCAAGGGACGAATGCAAAGCTAATCAAAGATGTTTGGGGGACAGGAGTGAGGGTGGAGGTGAACGAAGGAGAAGGGATAGTGGAAGGCAATGACTTTAAAAGATGCTTGGAAATAGTGATGAAGGGAGGGAGAGGGGAAGTAATGAGAAGGAACGCTAAGAAATGGAAAGACTTGGCAAGAGAGGCTGTGATGGAGGGGGGTTCTTCGGAGAGGAATCTTCGAACGTTTGTGGATGAGATTGGATTGTTAGAAAACCTTATTTCCAATGTTGGGCGTATTGTTGTCACTGCCACAGATGAGAAATAAAATGAATCACTTATCGAAAAAAAAAAAAAAAGAGAGAGAAATAAAATGAATAGATTTTTTTTTTTTTTTTTTTGGGAAACAAGTTGAGTAGTGTGTTAATGGTTTAAGATTGAATAAACAAATGTCCGTACTTACTTTTACTAAATATTGGACAATTGATATGACTCTTTGCAATCTGCACTGTAAAACCAATGAAAACCATTTTCATTAAAAAAAAAAAAAACCAGTCATATAAAAGGATTCGTGGATAAAAAATTTAGCTTAATTGAATAGATTATTTTGATTTTTTTTTTCTGTTAAAAATTATCAAGATTATGAGATTAATCTGCAAGCTTTCTTCTTTTTTTTTTTTTTTTAGCCAGCTGCAATTGGGACAATGGGATCCACCACTCATTTTATGGAGTGACATACTTGGGCAAAGGTCCTTGACCTTTTTGAAGTAATTAGTGGAAAGCATTTAATGCTTATTTTCCAAGAGGGGGTAGAGTTTGTTGGCATAGAAATTTGTGAAAGTTCAAATTTATCCTCACGGTGATGGATGAATAGTACATCACGATCAAAGAAACTAGGCATTCATCATGATGGACACAACACTGCAAAGGAATATGGTTTGTAAATGACAAATGCATCACCAAAGCTCAAGATAAAGGGTGCACCACAAATATAAATGGCTTGCAATGAAGGTTGCACAGCGGTGATGAAACAGTGCATAGTGATAGATGGTGTATCAGAATGAACGAAGGTCAAAGTCCCAGTATTTCTTAGCATGAATCCGGAGGAATCATGAGCAAAGGTATTTTAGACTCCTAAAATACCCAAGAATCTAATAGAAAGAGTTCTACTCACACACGTCTCTCCAATTCATGCAAGTAGTGAAAGAGATTACAATCCCAATCCAATAAAGAATCATACTGCAATAAGAATCCTCTATCTCACCAAATCTCATAAATTAAGGGATTAGATAAGAGCAATAGCTGGATTTTCACACGACTGTGGACTCTTTATTCGTGTGAAGTCTTCATTACAACCAATGAAGATTTGCCACATCAATCAAACTCCTATAAAATAAGGAGATGTATGCTACGAACAAGACTAAAAGTATGCAACAACTTAGACTCCTAGGATGAATCTATATGTGATTTCATTCTATAAATACCAGGCTCTCCCTACAATGGGCAAGCTTTTACATTATTTTTTTGGGTCACACATCCTAGCAAGGTTCTAGAACTCTCTCTCTCTCATTCAACTATTCTTCTTTGTTAAGCTACTTCAAGTTCATGCTACTCTCCTTCAAGAAAGAAGCCACGTCCATCATATTTCTGTATATTTCAATTGAGAAGACACAAGCTCAAAGATTCGAAACCATGGATATGCCGATGTAAGTTAAGAAGAATTGTAGAAGAGAAGAGAATTATACTTATTTGTATGTTTTAATTCAACATATCAATAAAGCTTCATATATTCTTCCATGCATTCTTGCTTTCTTTACAAGTTATGTAACAATTAGAAAATCAGAGGTTTGTTGTGCTAAACAATTACCACAAATCTCTTGAGGGAGATTTGGAGTGAAGGTCCCCCACAAAAAATAATAAACCAGTTCCTTTACATATGGTTCGATAATTTGAATACTTTGAGTTTTAAGTTTCCTTTAGAACAACAAAATATGATGTTTCAAATTTCTGTCACGCTTGGTGGGACTTCACTTTCCCTTCATCTTTCTTCTTGTCTTGTTGTATTAACAAACTTTTTGATACCTTTTAGGAACCTTGATAGCAAGTTTTCAAACATGGGAATCGTTGTTGCTATCCCGCTAAATATCATGGGACCACAAACATGGGCTAAAGTGGTTATTGCATCACCATGCCCAATCACTACCATGGTTTCTTTGACAAGCCCCATTCCTAGAGAAGGAGTGGCCTTGTCATTTCAACCTCATTTGTCTAGGTTTGCACACACCCTTCTTAGAGAAGGGACAACCTTGCATTCCTACACCTTGATACCAACCATGCCCATGCCCCATGAGGAAAGTGCAACTATTGGAAACTAAAATACATTATTGACAAAGTTGACATCATTTATGCTTTTCAAGTTTCTTGTAAACTAAGAGTAGATGCTTCCCAAAATACCCAAGGGAATTAGAAAACATGGACTTCATTAATTTAGATGAAGTGGGTTGTGAAACCTAGATGGAACCCTTCTTGCAAGACAAGAAAATTTTCTAAAACTAGTGAGTCTGGAACTATCGCAACAGAATCTCCATTGCAAACAATCACTTCATTGCAAAAAACAAACCAATCGGAAGCCAATGTTTCAACATAATCGAAGGAGCCATCACAATAGAACAATTTATCATAGTACAATGGTCAACTGCACTCCATTGCTCAAGTTATCATGACTGAAAGAGTCATCACTACCTAAAGCTCCATCAGGATCACAGACCCCATCAGGATTCAAGAGCCAATCGTGACCTAAAGACCCATTGCGACTATTGCTCCATCGCAATCCATTGATCTATCTGGGCCCATAATCCATTGTTCATTCGTGATCAAGGCTTCTAATGTAGCCAAGGACTAAACTTTAAAGCAAACATACCACCCTTAAATGAAAATAAAAGAAATATTAATCACAAGTCATATAAGAAGGGACATGTTAAGAGTAATGCCACACAAGGTACAAGAAACATCTTAACAAAAGTTGAAAGAAAGTTCAAACAAGGACAAAAGGAGGGAGTTCTCACCACCAAGACTCTCTTGGCCTTGCAAAAGCAACGCCAGGCCTAGGCTAGTGTGAAATCTAATAGTTTAATGTTGCTCACTAAATTTGAGCAATTAAGAAAATTTATGGATAATGAGAAAGAAAAAAGAACTAATACCTCAACCTTAACCCTTGTCAAAAGATGGAGAAGGAACATTACATAAAGAAGAAGGACAAATAACCATAAGGCTGCCTATACTCAACAAAAAGCTAGGAGCATCTCAATAAATTCCCTCCTACCTTAGGTACATCCTCAAGGGACGAATCCATCTTTACCCTCACACATTGAGGGCTAAATGGGCTATATGTAAAATCTTTACATTGAAAAGGTAAGAATCTTTAGACCAACACATACATCTGGGGTACAATCATGACAACTGGAGTGAGAAAAGAGACTCTCTTTGAAAGAACACTAGGGTCATCTACATCATTTCATTTAACTATTAATGATGTCGGGATGATGACTAGAAGTTAGATGACAGCATAGAACACACCCTTCCCATGGCGATTTACTACACACTCACCTATCTTTAGAGGACCACCTCGGCTTTTACTAATAAGGTTCTAGGTATATCCCAATCTTGGTTTATCCCTTTGTGAGACAAAAGAAATTAATGCCATGTCCACCACACCACAAACAGATGGTGTAACACTAAACCAAGTTAAAACATCAAAGCCACCGTGTCATGGCCTGATTATTGTGGGCTGTTGAGTGGACCCAAATCTAGATTTGTGACAATGGGTAACTCACCCCGAACCCGTATTTCATTGCCAAGAGATCTCGTGTTCAAGGTATGGCACCCCCTTATACATCACATATCACTTTTCAAATAAATTTATTACTTCTCTTTTATCCATTTAAGTCCATATACTTAAAAACATCATAGTGGAATATAAATTAACAACAATAAGTAAATCAAGTGTAGTGGATATATATATATATGTCATATCCAAAATATCTAGTAATCCAAAATAAAGGGGTCCCAATATGCCCATAAAAGTATATACATTATTACCCAAATTGGCATATCCAAGGTACTAAAATATGATGCATCTCCCGTCAAAGTAAACTAAAACTGAAATAAAACAAAATATCCTTGAGCCTGAATGCCCCTCCAACATCTCATCTTGCCACATCTCAAACGGCCTCTACTTGTTATCCAAGATTCCATTTATGGGTGGTGTCAATTTTAGGTAAGCTTGACGAGCTTAGAGAAATGGTATGCAGTTTATAACACATAAAGGAGACCAATGATAATCATAGTAACAAATAAGATGAATCAAGATAAAGTAAGGAATCAAAGTGTGTATGTGAGTATAACAAATGTACCGATCATACATCCTTACTAAGGTCCGAATATGCATATGCCGCAGAATAACCATATGAGTGTCCAAAGTATAATAAACCAAAACATATGTATACTACATACGATATGCCACATACTAACCCATAAGGGTCTCCATCAAATACTAAAATCATATATAAATAAATCATATTGGGTTTCTAACAAAACTAGTGTAAATATAAATGAACCTTGAAAGTTCTCCGACATATCCAAAACATGTAACCTAAATAGGGTCTCCGACAAATCAAAAGCTTGTAACCCAAATAGGGTCTTTGAAGAATCCAATACCATATGATGAGCCACTAGGACAATCTTCACCTATTGACGTAACCCAATGATTAGTTACTTGAAACCATATAGGCTAACCCACAAAGGGGTCTCCGAGGTTATAGGACCAATGGACATGATGACCGTCCTTACTTATTGATATGACCCGATGATTGGGTATCTAAAGCCATTAAGGCTAACTCACATAGGGGTCTCTAGGTTCAAGAAGGGCAACTGACATAAAGGGTCTCTAGGGCTATGTCTAGCCAACTCATATAAGGGTCTCCAGGGCTACGTTTAGCAAACCCATATAAGGGTCTCCATAAGACCATATATACATAATAAATCTCCCAGAAACTTATGCCTCTTTGCCTATTGATGTGACCTAGTGATAGGGTACTTATAGGTCATAAGGACCAATCCACTTAGGGGTTTCCAGACCCGAAAATACATATTTTCATATACGGGTATCATATCAAATCTACATGTCCAAATCCGAATGCCAATTTTCATGCTTATGCAAAGTTAAGTAAATACTACATATGTAAGTCATTTGAAAATATTCATGTATCCCATCTCATAAAGAGTCTAAAACCAAAAAGGTAAATCCCATGAAAATAGCCAAGTACCAATAAGCAAATGAAGATGCTTAACCTAATTATAAAAAAATATAGGATAATCATGGAAGTAAAATATTTTCATGCCAAATGCCTTATATAATAAAAATCAAAGAGGTTAAATTTTTCAAAACTCATGAAAAAACCTAAATAAGATACTCCATGAAAACACCGAAGTAAACCCTGTTAGAGTAACATGCTCATGC
>JAOXJP010172042.1:0-12653 GCA_025762735.1 Platanus orientalis
TATCTAAATCCAAAAATTTTATATTTTTTTTATATATATATATATATATATATATATATATATATATATATATATATATATATATATTGCCTGCTAGCATGCTTAATTTTACAATTTTTTCAAAACCCTAAGGGTACTAACGTCTGATTTTTAATGAATTAAAAATCAGGCATTGAACAAATAGGCGTCAGGAGAAAATCAGGCGTTGAGATTTGGGACCCATCCCAGGGAGCCCTGATTCTTCTCCAGCCTTGTCTCATGGTAGACCTAGCCTTTGAAGTTCAATCATGTGCACTCACACCTTTGTGGACCCTCATTTCTGTCCCAATGCTTGAATTTAATTTCAGACATTGGATGAAAATTCAGGCATTGAAATGAATTTCAGGCGTTAAGCCTGGGCCTAAAAGTCATGTTTTTCAAAATTTAGCTAAGTGTAAGTCCAGCCTAGGGTCAGTGCATGGACCCAGGAGAGATCTTGCCCCTCTAGACCCCAATTTGGTGGCCCGAAAACTTAAGTTAGCTACTGGTTTAGTACCCAATGCCTGAATTTCCCCTGAATTAAAATTTAGGCGTTAACCATTCAGGCGTCAGACCAAAAAATAAGCGTTAGGCTTATGACAGATGATCATGTGGCCTACATCCAGGACCCCTAGGGTTGCACAGTGTAACCCTAGAAAACTTCTCTTAACCTAAACCACGGGTCCCACAGTGCTGGGACCCACCAAAGCATCCCAAAAGATTGCATAAAGGTGTTAATTTGATTAGCTTCCCCAACTCTTGATTTTCACCCTGTATTAAAATTCAGGCATTGGAAAATCAAGCGTTGAGATAATAAACAGGCGTTGAGCCTATAAGACGAAAAAAATAATTTTGTCCCTCTCTCTCCGTTCCATTAGGGTTAATACCTAACCTTAAGGAATCAACCAGTGAACCATTTAGAGGGGTCCATCATCCCTCTAAAGACCTAACCCATGAGGGGTCTCCTGCAATTAGAATACGACAAAATAAAGAATAGTTTCTGGACTGTTCATAAGTCAACGCTTGATTTTCATCCTGAATTAAATTCAAGCGTTGAAAAATCAGCCTTTGAGAATAAAATCAAGCGTTAAGCCTGAGAAAAATCCAACAAGCTTCCAATTCAACATTAATAAAGCATGGGCATTGATATAAGACTAAAACTTTTATGAATGGGAGAAGCCACCCTAAAAAAGCGGGTGTTTGGGGTGCCTAACACCTTCCCCAAGTGCAACCAAACAACTTACCCTAAATCTCAATAACACAGACCAGTGTTAGGAGTTAAACCCTAGACCTTCGGGTCTAGCTTTCTTCCCTTCTCCGAAGAAGAGAACTGATGTCTAACTCAATCGGTTAAACCCCGAGTTAGTAGCGACTCTAAAACAAAAGCCCGAATCCCTCTCTCATGAAAAGAAAGAAAGGGGGATCGGCGACCAGCGAGCCGAAGTGGGTGCCCCACGTCCACACCTATCATTTATTTTTTTCTCTTTTTTTGGTCATTTTCCTTATTGTCATTGAAGAATCGGATATGGGATTTGGCATGGTTGTGGAAACATTGATTTTGTATTAGTGAGCAACTAGCAAATGATCTCGTGCAAGCACGGTGAGTAATGTATAAATTAAATTGAACCAAGTGAACAAAAGAGAAAAGGTAACCAATAATTGAAAAAACAAATAGAAGAACTTTATCTGAATTGAGGGCTATGATTAACCAATAAAGGAATTAATACAAACAACTGTCTAAATTAAAAATTATTATAATTGATGTAGGGAACAAGATACAAATGCTCAATAATAATGGATAAACCACCAAGACCAAGGTTAGAACATAACTACCAATGAAGGCACTCAAACTAAGCACCCGGAAGTTACATGATTAGAAACATAACTAAAGAATCTTGAAATGGCATCACAAGAATAACATGGTCAAGACTCTAGACCCACGTGGTTCTAGAATTCAATGTTAAAAATAACATAGTTTTAATTGTTGATAATCTAAAATTGAATTAAATGCAAATCCCTGAGATGAAGCTCTTAGTAGATAGCCTTAAGAAGAGGAGCTTCTACTTTGCAAAGTTGTGATCAAAATTATGGCTATAAAAATCAAGTTATTTTCTTTTATGAACAGCTCCTATAGCCTGTAATGATTTGACCATGCATATATTTTAAATATAAACATTAAGACGATAGGATAGGACAACTTCTTCAAGATCAAAAGACTTCGAAGTTAGTTGTGAGGTCTACTACTCAAATACAAATATGTGAAGTGACTATTACGAAGTGAAATGATCATTAATATCCTTGGCAATGGAATTGATGTCATCATAGTGCTCAAGTGCAACCTCCTTGAGAAAATTTATACAACTGCGCTTCAAATTAGATATCATCATTTCAATAGTCAAGACTTAAGAGACTATTACTATTCAGTTTCTAGTACATATGATTTGTTGTGAAAATATTTTCGAACCATTGTAGTATAGACTAAATCTTATAAGTAAATTCATAGTATAAAAATAGACATTGAATACATGGAGATATCGTAAAATCACACAAAAGAATGAACAAAGCAACTGACCCTATAAAGATATACCTTGTCACTTTAATAAAAAAAAAAAACCCACCCAATAATTCTACATTTAGAACCAAAACAACTTTTAATAATGCCAAAGACCACATCAAGTTTAATTAAATAGAAAAGTGCAAATAATACTTGAAATAATAATCAATACTGTATTTAAATTTTTTCGTCGCTCATTTTAGCATGATGCAGGAGATGTTTAGAAGAATTCCAAGAAGAAATTATGATTATGTGCAAGATCTATTTCTACAAGAGCATTGAAGGCACAATAACATCTAATCAAAGTAGTTGTACAAACCCATGGATCTTTTTGAGAAAGTACCAAAAATAAAGCCCTAAGTTTTATTTGGCAAGGAAGAAAGCCAATTAATTCACATGAAAAGTAAGTTCTAGTCTAATATCTTAAAGTAAAAGGTGATCAAAGAAAACTTTGTAACATCAAAGAAAAACAAATTATGATTCTATTTCAATCACTGCAATTGGAATACCAAAAAAATAATCCAAAAAAAGAAAAAAAATAGAGGGATTTCTTTTCTATTTATGAAAGGGACAAAGTACACCCAAATTGGTGCTGAAAGGTCCCTACAAAGGACTCACATTAACTCTTCCTGGTAAAGAACATAAAATATTGCCATTAGAAATTGTAATGCATCGGTTTACAAATGAAGTGTTGGACATCAATATGGAACAAATTGAACTTCAAGTAGTATACCAAAATTTTAATTAAAACCAGCTGTCACTAAATGTGCTAATTAAAATTGTCATTCTACCATTCTCTTTTGCATTCAAATTTAGAGACGCATTGATGAGAACATCAGGTCTAGGCATGCTTTCCAGACTTACCAGAAATGGCACAAGAGAAATGGACCCTTCCTCTGGTTCCAGTAGAGAGTCCCTACATATTTGGAATGTTATCTTTTTATTGTTTTTATTTTATGTAGACATTGTTGTGTCTCTTGTAGGGGGGGATACATTATTTAAGGGTATTTTAGTCATTTAATGTTTTCGAGGGAATTTTATGTCTTTCATGTTAGAGTGGTGGTATTTTGGTATATGTGAAAGGTGTTTGAGGGTTATTTTAGTCTAGCTTCTAAATACTTGTAATAACCTAGCCGTGGGGGAGGTCTTTTTATACCCCACGACTAGCTCTTTCATGCTATGTGATATTGATGTTTTGAGATTCAAAAATTCCTCTTCTTCTTTCTTGTTCGAATAGGTTAGAGAAGCAAAACCTTGGAAAGGGACTAGGCCCCCACCTAGTTTAATAGTGGTGGTGGAGACCAACCCCTTCCCTTTGGGTTAAAAGGATACTCATCCCCTATTTGTCCATCTCACATTATTTTCATCAGAATTTTTGTTGCTGAACTTTCTGGTCATATTTGAAGATTGCACACAGAACCTTAGAGATCAAATTTTGGTTCAATTTGGAGCTTCTACAAGGTGCACCATACATGGAAGATCCTACTTGAACTGGATTATTGCTCAAGATTTCAGTTTTAAAAGAACTATATCAGATTTACTCAGGATCAGGCGTGACACACACTACTGGACAAATTTTGGAAGATCACCTACCAGCTCCAAACAGCCAAGGTTTTGGTTGATTTGATTTTTCTAGGGTGTTCTACACCCTTGGGGGACACTCTAGGAAGCAGCCACCTTCTAAAAATTTCGGCCACAATGAAACCCTAATATGGTTCATCCAAAGGGGGTGACACACCTAGCGGGACTTGGGGCTGATTGGGGTTTCTTCAAATCTCACCTCTTCAACTATTTTGGATTGTGATTCTAAATGGAACTACCCCACAAGACATCAAGGAGGTGATCCACACAAGTTTTGGGTGATATTTCTTCTATTTGATCACTCTTTCAAATCCCATTCAAGTAGGGATTTTCGTGGATGTGTGGCATGGTCTAAGGACTTGGTGTAATTTTATTTTTCTGAGTATACTTTAACACCCCACCGGGTATTCATTCTTAACATGGGGAAAATTAGCATGGAAACAGAAGAATTTTTGAGTCACCTCAAAGAGGTACAGGAGCAAGTGAAAGCCCAACTTTAACATGCCAACAACCACTACAAAGAAACTTATGATTCCTGGCATCAACAAGTCGAATTTGAAGAAGGAGCTTTAGTAATGGCCTATTTAAGGAGAAAAAGATTTTCAAAGGGTACTTCTCAAAAGCTAACGAACAAGAAGATTGGACCATGTTGTACTCTTAAGAAAATTGGACCAAATACATACCAGCTTGAATTACCCAACGGTATGGGAATTAGTCATGTTTTTAATATATTTTATCTTTGTCCTTTATATGGTGATTAGAGCCAACCTATGCCAAGTGTTGGCGATTTGGAAGTACCATTATTAACTTCTTTACCCTAAATCTTAGATGTATCCTTGATTCACAGTCAATTACTACTAGAAGATGCACATAGACATAATATCTAGTTTGGTGGAAAAATAAACCGGAGTCCAAGGATACTTGGGTTGGTGAACAAGAGTTGAGGAAGTTTGACAAAGGAATTTGAAAAAAATATCAGATGGTCAACCTCAAGGGCAAGTTCTTTTAAAGTGGTGGAGGATGATGTAAGTGAGAAGCATTGGATCACTAATGCTCCTCCAACTTCACATATGGAAAATGTGAAAAAATTATTTATGAAAAACCATAAATGGTGATTCTACATTCTCTCTCTATAACGGCTAGTTTATAACAGCTAGTTTATAATGACTAGTTTATAACGGTTAGTTTTTGCTTTCTATAAATATGGTGTAAGCTTGATACATAGAAAGGTACCTTAGAGATATGTTTTTTGTATAATGGGAGAGCTATAAGCCCCATGTTGAGTTAAGAAATCTTCTTGTTACTGAGTGAGTCCCAACCTTGAGAGAGAATCCTCAAGTAAACTATTATTTTCTGTGTTTGGGTTGTAATCATTCATCTAGCAATCCAATATAATTAGTCTTCTTTTCCCTTAATTTTTTCTTAGCTTTTATCTATTTTAACTATTAATACTTGAGCGGCATCATAGTCACAACAATTTTAGTCATAGGAGATCATTTCCCAGATAGTCCCTTTAAGATTTTTGTACAAAAAAAATTTATTCATGCAATCAAACATATGATTTAAACCATCTGACTCTTGGAATTTTATTTTTTAATGTTTCATGTTCTACAATCTGTCATTTTTTCTCGAACACCCAAATGAATGAGATAAATCAAACATTTGGGTATCAACATAGTTTTTGACATATTATAAAAATAAAAATAAAACATAGTTGTTGGCATAGGATATCTCTTATACACCATTGAAGTTCACACATGTGCACACACATGCTGATATAGTGCTTACAGAATGTACTTCTAATCGCATCCATTATATAAGTCTCTATGGTATACCGGTATGTAGCTCTCCAAACATGGTATGAGTTTCACCTGTTCATAGGAAGAAAAAAAAAACTTCTCCATACGAGATGGCACGATATGGCCTCCCAAAGGAGAGGTTAGAATTCCAAAACCTATGGCCAGTTTCCTAATGGATTAGGATGACGTCTACCTTTGCAAGTGGTGGTGCAGGGTCAGCTATAGGCCTAAGTAGCCCTAACAAAAACACAAATGACTCCAAAGTATCTCCTATAATATGCCAATTGTTTTTTAGTAAGTAAACATCTTTCTTGGACCGGTTTAACTTTCTCACTTGTGAGGGACTTAAGTGGCTCGTTGACACTTTCCCACACTTTAATGCCTTCACTTTAGGGGAGTGGTTGAGCTGTTATGAACTCCAAACACTCTATAGAAAAGGGAGTGCAATCCTTTCCCTCTCATCAACAAGCCTAAGCTAAGACATTATACTATTTATCTCTTCTATCTAAGACCATGCAAACTAGGTGTGTGATTTCCTTACTCTTGATTTTGGCATTGCTTCTCCCATTGGATGCTATCTCCTGGACCCATTCCCATCACGAAGGAGTGCTTGATACCGATGGCAATGAACTCTAAGATGGGCAACCCTACTAAATTGTCTTTGTTATCTGATGATGAGGCGGTGTGTCACTGAACAAACATGATAGCTCTTGCTCTTCCATAGTGAAGCTGCATTCTTCCGACACCAACTTTAGTTCATCGGTGTCTTTCTCTCCGGCGTCGAATTCACATGAAGATGGAGTTATCCGAAGTGTTTTGTTCTTGGAGCCAGCAGTTGAGATGATGTTCCTTCCAGAGACCTCCAGAATCCCAACACCATCTGGAGAGAAAACCATCAAGGAATTAACTGACTTGAACATTAGATTCTTGGAGATGCCAAAGGTTTGGCAAGTTCAAGAATCCCAATGATGGTTGCCATCAAGTCATGGGAGGTATGTGACGATCGAAGGCCAACCAAGCCACCCTGGGCTCTTTTCAAGATCAAATGCATCAGCAAGTCAAACCTTGAGTACCAGATCTCATACTACCCAAGCATGTGTGAGTTGTGTTGAGTTGAATGTGGGAACGTCATGGCTATAACAAAGGAGAGTGAGAAAAGGTGGTTGTCTTTATTTAAGCATAAAGATGTTGAGAGTTAACATAGAAAACCTTACAACCTAGCAAAACAAGAAGAAACAATAATACTCAAAGTAAAAGAATCAAAACCATAAGCACACTACAAGAACACAAGGATTTAAGTGAAAAACCCCAAGTTGGGAAAAAACCATGTAACTGTAGAGAAAGCTTCACTATTTGGGGAAGATTATAAGAGTTCACTCTCAATCTCTCATAAACCACACTTCTTTCACAATATTTTCACTCCCTTATACCCTAAACAACAACAGAGACCTTATATAGATCATACAAGTTGATCCCACCATGAAACCCAAGCTTCCTTGCTCATCAAGGAACTTTCTACTTTCGTTCTGCTGTGACAGTTCTATCATGGATCAATCTTGGATTAATCTTGGATTGAATGGGTGCTTAGATCAATTCGGGATCGATCTGTGATTGAACTGACAATTCTCTAGTTTTTGTTTTTTGCAGTCTATGTAACCCAATGTGCCTAGCTCGATCCAGGATCAATCCAATAGCACTAGAACTCCTTTTGGTTTCTCTCACCTCTAGTTTGCATCAGACTCCACTTCAATAATCTCCCACTTGGAGACCTATGCTCTTTATTCATTGTCTAGCTTCTATGCCTGTGATAAGACCTCTTCCTCTTTGTGAATCTCTTGTGGCTCTACATCTTCATCTCTACTCATGAAGACCAACTAAAGCTTTGCAAAGCTCCAGTTTCTAAACTATCACCACCTTGGTAAACATGTCTATTGGATTATCATCCCTATAGATCTTTTCCAACCTTAGCACTTGTTCCTCTAGGAGAGATCTAATAAAGTGATACCTCATATCAATGTTCTTGAGTTTCTTACGAGATGAATGGTTCTCTGGCTGTCACTAAATAACTTGTTCTTCTGCTTCTTTTTTAACTCCTCCATCAAGTTTTTTAACCAAATCAATTCATTGCTAGCTTCTATCGCTACAATGTATTTTGCTTCCGTAGAAGAAAGCGCAACTATCTTCTATAGTTAAGACACCCAATTAACTTTGTATCCCCCAAGGTAAATGCATACCATGTTGTACTCCTCTTGTCTTTGTCTCCTGACAAGTTTGAGTCTACATAACCTTATAGCTATCCTTTCCCTCCTCAAAAACTAAAAGTTATGTTAGTAATTTCTCTCTAATTATCTTAAGGCCCACTTAACCACTTCCCAATCCATCCTTCTAGGATTGCTTATGAACCTACTCACAACTCCCACTACTTGAGCTATACCTGGTCTAGTTTTGACCATGGCATACATCAAGCTGCCCACTGTTGAAGCATATGGAATCTTGGATATATAATCATTCTCATTGTTTAGTTTTAGGAGAATCTTCCTTGGAGTCTGAAATGACTAGCCAGTGGGGTACTAACTGGTTTTGTATCAAGCATGTTGAATCTGCTAAGCACCTTTGCAATATACTCTGCTTGAGACAATCTTAACTCATGGTTTTCCCTATCTCTTGTAATTCTCATTCCTATAATTTGTTTAACTGCTCCCAAGTTCTTCATCTCAAATTCCTTTGACAACTATTTCTTCAAGTTGTTTATCTCATGTATGCTTGAACCTGCCATAAGCATATCATCTACATACAAAAGTAAAATAACATACTCATCATCAAAGGTCTTGTGATAACAACAATGGTCTATATGGAATCTTCTATAGCCAGTTTTGGACATGAACCTATTGAGGTACCATTGCCTTAGGGCTTGCACACCATTTCCTCATTACCTTCTATTTCAAAACCTTGCGATTTCTGCATGTAGATATCTTCTTCCAAGTCACCATGGAGAAAAGTTGTTTTCACATCTAGCTGTTCAAGATGTAAATTTTCCACCACCACTATGCTTAGCACCACTCTAATGGTGATCATCTTCACAATTGGATAAAATAGTTTAGAGTAGTCAACGCCATTTTTTTGTTTACACCATTTCACAACTAGCTTGTCCTTGTATCTCTTACTCCCATCATGCTCTTCCTTCAACTTGTACACCCATTTGTTGTCCAGTGTTTTCTGTCCTGAATGTAGTAGAACTAAGTCACATGTCTAGTTTGTAATCAAGGATTTCATCTCCTCTTCTATGGCATGCTCCCACTTAGTTTTTGCATCAACCTCCAATGCTTCATTATAGCATTCCGGTTCACCCCCATCTGTCAACAACAAATAGTACAATGAAGGAGAAAATCTCTGAGTTGGCCTAGGTGTTCTTAAAGCTCTTAATTCTGAAGTAGGTGTTTGAGGTTCCACCTACTAGTTTTCTTCTAAAATTTCATTCTCTTCTTCTCTTAGTACTTCACCCTCAACAATATCCCTAAATTCCACAAACTCCTTCTTGCCTTGATGCTCATTTGCCTTGTCTTTGTACATGGCATTTTCATTGAATACCACATCTCTACTTCTAATGACTTTCTAGTATTCATTGTCCCAAAACCAGTATCCAAACTTATTAGAATAGTACCAAATAAAAGTGCACTTTTTTTGACTTTGCATCCAACTTATTTCTCAATTCAGCATCAACATAAATATAAGAAATACAACCAAACACTCTAAGATGTGAAAGGTTTACCTCTTTTATTGTCCATGCTTTTTTCAAGCAATCCACCATCTAATGGTACTGAAAATTCTTTGTTTATCAAGTGTGTGTTGTGTTAACCGCATCCGCCCAAAACTGTTTAGCTAATCTCGCATGCAAACTCATGCTTCTAGCTCACTTTACAATCATTTTGTTCATCATCTCAGCCACACCATTTTGTTGCAGTGTGTGTAGTACAGTCTTCTCCCTTATGATCCCATTCGAAGAATAAATGTTTTTTAAACTCCTTGCTACAATATTCTCCTCCATTGTCAAACCTTAAGCACTTAAGTCTTAATCCCTTTGTTGTGGAGAATCTTCATTCCTTTGTCACTTATCTGCCCAAGTCCATAGTGTCATGTGCTTGAGTTGACACCTGTTTCAACTACAGCAATGAAACCTTACTTTCTGGTCACATAGAGTATATCTTCTTTCTTTCCCAGCTATCACCAAGGCAACTTTGGTTACTTTTCATATGTCTCCTATGAAAGTAGTTGTATGTCCCAAACTTGCAAGCTAGCCAATGAAAATTAAATTCTTCTTCAAACTTGGTATATGTCTCACACCATTCAACAACCATGTACATCCATTAGGTAGCTTCATCCAAATATCACATTTGCCTTATGTTACAAGCCTTATTATCTCCAAGATATATTTTGTCATAGTCCCCTTGCACATAATTCTTAAAACATTCTTTTTTTATTGTAGCATGAAAGGATGCATCAAAGTCTAACACCCAAGACTCCAACTTTTCATCTAATGCAAGAATCAAATCGTCTTTAACAACATCACCTACAATATTTGCAGAAGCTTCTTGTTACTTGTTGCTACCTTGCATTGTCTTCTTTTTCAGTGTCCAACAATCCTTTTTCAAATGTCCTTTGTTTCTACCATTCCAACATTCCACTCTTGGCTTTGTTGACTTAGATTTTCCCTTAGATTTGGACCTCCCATGGTCTTACCCTCTTTCAGAAGTTCTTCCCCTCCCTTCTACATTCAATTTGCACTCACTTGATGATGTTTCACTTATTGATTTTCTACGAACTTCTTCATTAAGTAGTAGATTTACCACATCATCAAACTTCAGAGTGTCTGAACCTAAGGAATTGGTCACAGCTATAACTAGATCATCCCAACTCTCTAATAAAGAGGATATGATCAATAAGGTTCTAACTTCATCATTGGAGTTGATGCCTACCAAGGTTAACTGACTTGTGACTATGTTGAAATCATTTAGATGTTCTGTAATGGTTCCTCCCTCAGTCATCTTCATGTTAAACAACATCTTCATTAAGAATACCTTATTTGATGTGAATCACTAATTGTCTCATGCAGACTGGATATGACATGAACTCGACTGACTACCTCAAACTGAGGTAAGGTCTTGTTTGACAGGTAGCATGTCATGATTGGAGGGAAAAAGTGAATTACAATTTTTGAAAGATGATTTTCAGTTTTTTCCGTCAATCGTGTCATGCCACATGATAGACATGACCTTAACAAATCATAAGGCAGGAGAGGATCCTTTCGGTTCAACTCAGCCGATGAGTTCAGATTAGCTTTGTCTAGGACCATGGCAGGACCCAATGTGCAGCTCAAAATTTTATATTGGAAAACTCTTTATTTGGCTCTGTTGATTTTTATTAGATAATTTCATTTAAAATCTGATTACAAGAAAACCAACAAAACTTAAACCATTTAAAAGTTCACTCCTCCATTGTGATCTGCACCCAAGGACTCCGGTCAATGCATCTATGTCTAGTGACTCCAATGGACACAACAGTATCTACACCCAATGAATCCGATAAGTGTTCATGTGTCCAGTAACTCCAATGAACACTTTTGTCCACAATTCCACACCCAATGACTTCGATAGGTGCGCACATGTCTAATAACTCCAATGGACACGCCAAATTTGTTCCCAATGACTCTTATGGAAGCTTTTGTGTCCAATGACTCCAATGGACACATTTCAATGATTGAATGAAGATTTTCAGTTGTTGTATAAACCTCTTGAAGGTAGATATGCTAATTGAGCTCAATTTCAATTGAGAGAATTCCCTCTTTGAAAATAGAGGATGATTAAACAATTTAGAACGTTCTCTAAGCTTTCCAAAAGGTTTAACTTAGGTAGGGAAAGATAGGTTGCACAACCTTGACTCAGATATACCAGAGTCTTGCGCCCCAAGGTTGTCTACAATGGCTGTCTCTTAGAATTTTACAGATTTTCCAGTACCACATTTAAGAGTCACCTTTTTCATTGATTTCCTTTCGTGAGATGTTGGGACGACTTCTACCTTTATAAGGTGTCAAAAACCAATGGCTCTTTACAATAGTAAAAAAAAGTAGCCATTATGAGAATGCGATTTGGGTAATCTTTCCAAACCTATGTGGTTCAATCCATCAAGCAGGTTCTAAACCATAATCTCATTCTAGTCAATCGATCTAAGGACTTTTGATAGATCGAATGGTTCTCAACTCTGAAACCCATTTTGTTTGATCAATCGAACCTGTCAGTTTGATATATTTTAACTTTTTAAGCTCAATTCTTCAAGACCAGCTCTAAGTATCCACCTAAGGTTCATGGGGAAGGTCTCTTTGATCCTCCTAGGGTCATTGACTTTGGTCCTTCCCATGGTCACTTGATGTGGACATCATACCTAGAGGAGGAACATTTCAGAGCTATCAGAGGAGGAGGAGGAGCAACCTTATGTTACGGTTTGAGTAGCGGGCCCCACTTCCTTGGACATGTGGGTCCATGGACATTTAGAGGACTATTTCATTTTCATTTTATTTCATTACTAATTAGTTTATTTGATCTTTATTTCTAAGCACAAGTTGTAAGGGGGAAATAATTAAACTTTTATTAAATGGGGGGGGGGTTAGTTTTAAATTTGCTTTTAGAGAAGGGTTTTAATTATTTCTT
>JAOXJP010172063.1:0-12653 GCA_025762735.1 Platanus orientalis
GAGATAGACCTTTCCATTAGAGATATAATACATTGGAATAGACCCTTCTCTGGGGGCTTATACAATGAAATGACCCTTCTCTTAGGGATTGTACAATGATTAGCTATATGTCTATATATAAGCCCTCTTCTTAGAGATTGTTCAATGATTAGCTATATGTATATAAACCATTTTCTTGAAGATTATACATGATGTGGCCCTATCCTTGGGGATTAAACAAAGGGATAGACTTTACCATTAGGGACATAGTGCAATGGAATGATCTTTATATGCTTTCTTTTGTATAAGAAAGAGGTTTACAAACTGAATATGTCTTGTTTTGAAAAGAAAGTGGCTTGTGAGCCAAATATGCGTTGCTTTTATAAGGAAGAGGTTTATGAACCGACTATGTATTATTTTGTAGAGTGATTCACACATACTTTACTTTGAAGTGCATTTTTCATGTATTGTGATTTGAATTCCATACATGTATAGCATTGCACTTATACTTGTGACAACACTTCTACTTGCATATAATTTTACTTTGCAAATCATCTTGTATTGATGCATACATACTTATATGTCTTTTGACCATTCATGTAATCGTGCTCCATTTGTATCAATCCTTATTGATGTGTCTTGTATAACTTCTTGCAAAGTTCATCAAACTTAACCAAATTAAGGCTTAGTAGACAGGTACACCATTAAAGCCATGATCGGGTTGGAAGGAAGAGAGCTAGGGAGCTCAAGTTTGTATATAGGTTGATTTTATTTAGCATAGGAACACATTATAGACCTTGAGATTATATCTTTTATGGATGTTTTAAATCATTTAGATTTCATTTCCATTGTGAGAATTATATTATCCAATGATAATTGTGGATTTTATGTTTATTATGACAAGAAAGATGCATGGGGTGTTAAGTCATGGTTTTATGTTAGTCTTATTTTTGCTACTTTTTGGTGAATGAATGATAGTATTTTATATTTCGCTACGAGATGTTATGTGGTTTGAATAAATAAAGGCATAGAGAGCCAAAGTTTAAAAGAAAGTGAATGAAGAAAAAGTGGGACACCCTCCAAGTCTGAATCATCCCAATGTAAGATTTGGGTTTAGAGTATGTCGCCAAATGTCATAATCCGAGTTCGGTAACGATAAGGGTCTTGAATTTGGGTCATGACAAAAACACACTTTTAAATATAGTTTAATTAAGGGTCATGATCTAGGACATTTTGACAATCATTTTCATAGATATCCTTTCCACATGTTTTACTCCTGATATGTTTTTTTTAATATTTATAATAAGCTAGATATGCATTCAAATTTTGGTGCGATCAATTGTCATACTATTGAAGTCTCAATGAGATTCTTAAATTCGCATGGAAGATGGATCCCAATAAATGATATTCATCCATTGTGTAATTGCTCATGCTAGCAATGAAGTTGCGACCAACCCATATAATGATGGAGTTGAACCTTAAGTAATGTTAAACTTCAATAGTTTTGGTCTACTACCAAAGATCATGTGTTAATGGTTTGCTTACGAGTGAAAGAATGTGTTACACACCCTAATTCATTTGCATACACGATTACTTGGTTTGTTTTCTCTAGCCCTTGGTTAACCTACCAATAATGAATAACATGTATGGTATTGTTCCAACTTGTATGAGATCAAACTTAGTGACATGATGGGTCTATCACTTTAAAACATCCACATTTACCTAAATCAAGATTGAAGGTCAGATCACCCATACTCATAGCAATAATGGATTTCCCTTTGGACATAAAGAGAAAAGAAAGCCTTTTTCACTTAAAGGCTTGAGCCTAGTTTTCCCAAGATTGCCCAAACCCTTAGGTTTCATCCTATACTATGTTACATACAATTATAATATGATAGTAGTTATATATATCATAGATTAATTGAATAAATTCAAAACTATATATATATATATATACATATAAGTAAAGTGGGGTGGAGACTTACCTACATTCGCTTTCCTTGTTACCAAATAAAACTAGGAAAAGTTGGCATATATGAAAATGAATCATGCCTTTGAAATGAAAAAAAAATTGTATTTAAATATGATAATATGTAGTCCTGAGGGATGAAACCTCTATGACAACTATGTGGTCGATAATTCAATCATATGACATTATCACTTAATAATCATACAGTTGGTAAAAAAGATAGTTGCATTTAAAAGATTGCAACTCCATAATGGGGAGAGAACCAAATTGATGACTTATGAGTTTCCCCAATAGTACAAAAGAAAATAGGACATGTAACACAACATAAGGACATTAGTAGCCTATCAAGTGAGTGACAGAATAAATGAGAGGAAAGATAGATTCTTGTTTTGGTGATAGATATTTTTGGTCTTAGAGAATGAATTGAATGAATTCAATTCTTAAACCCTTAATTATTAAGTTTTTTTAACGTTCATCTTGAATTGGCAAGGAAAAAATGAGTTAGCTCTTACAAATATTTGACAATATATAAAGATTGAAATAATGTTAATGATTATTAAAGTAATATAATGTTTACAATGAATTAGTGGAAATAGAGAAAAGAATGAACTAGCTCTTATGGGCATTTGGTAGAATGATAATTAGAGTGTTTTGAAGAGTTCTCATGAATCTTCCAAAAATAATTAAAGCTTTAAAAGAATCTTACATATACCATGCTCATAACTAAATTTATGGTTGACTAAGCTCTATCTACACAACATGCTTAATGAATGTATTTGGCAGGGCTTGTTTCTATAAGTTTTAGGCACTTATACCTTCAAAACTCCTCGCATAGCTTCCAACATGGATCTTTGTTTGGTGACTTAAGTTGGGCTTTTCGGTTGATCCCGAAGTGAGCTAATTCACTTCATTAAGAATACAACTCTTTCAATAGATAGGGGACAAGTAATGCTACGAGATAAATGATGTAATTTCATGTGTTGGTTGTGTAAGTGAATTTGTTTATCCTAATGTTTTAAATATAAATTAACAATACAAAATTTCATGCTTAAAAAGGTTTGAAGACCTACGAATTTAGGGTATCTACGAAAAATTATATATCTATATATATATATATATATACAAAAAAAACGACATGAGAAATAAAAAAAACATATACATGAAAAATAAAAATAAATAAGATAAAATTTCCAGCTTGAACCCTCAGAATCCATAATGGGGTCGCTAGAAAGCTGTGGACATTGTGTAGCGATGGAGGGTGGCCTAAGAGACTGTGGGCCTCACAAGAACTAGGCCACAAATCAAATCAGGTTGATAGTCAATGACTGATTATAGAGGGTGTTAAAATGGAGGTTGTGCACTTATGTACATAATTTAAAATTGTCACATGTAAATTAGATGTGACTAAACATCTTTAGGGTTCCTCAAAACCAATGAGGCATGGTTTAAATTATAATATATTTGGGTACAAATGTTCAATTATAGTCAAGAAAAGTTTTAGGCACATATATCATTGAGCGTTATGATAATTACTAATGAATTTTTTATCGATTATTGAATTTATTCTCTTAGGTTACCATTTTTGCTTTGAGCTGGATTGATTGAGAAATTGTCCCATTTTATGCTTTGACATGCAGGAGGGAACCTTATAATTGGTTTTTGAAAAATTGTGTCAAATATTTCACATCTTCCTTAAAGAGCGATTACCCACCTTGAAGCACATATTAAATAGGGAATCTCACCTATACAGTAACACTATTGGATCCTCTATTTTTTAGAGATTTGAGGGTAATAGCATCCACTCATTTAGATGTAGGACATTTAAGTTGGTTCTAGAATGAGAATGTTTTTTTTTTTTTTTTCATTTATTTGATCATTTTAACATCATTCATGGATGTAGAATTGTTGCTTTAAATTGTATCACACCTTATGCATGCCCATTCACTCTTACATTTGTCTCATAAATAACCTGTACATGTATTTACATCGTACGATTTAAGTAATGATATAAGGTGGGAATGGTGGGAGCATGCTCAATCTCTCTTAAAATCTCACTCTTACAATCATCCCATAAATAACCCACACGTGTTGAAATCATATGCTTCAATTGATGACATAAGGTGGGAAGCAACTATAAATTTTAAGTGAGAAAATGGGAATAGAAACAATCAATGCCTAATGAGCATTGAGGGGTCTTCAGATTGACTAGAGCAACTAAGGAGTTTCGGCCATATACTTGATTAAGCTATATATATATAGCCAGATCTACTATTTAAGGATTTGGCTATATGTACAGTTGAATGTTATGTGCTACCTGAATTGTTTATATTTTGTGATTTTGGGCTAGCTGGTCTTTTTATATATTTTAACCATACACTCATCCATAATATATACACATTTATGCCAATTGTCTTATGAAAAGCACATCAAATCATACATACCTCAATAAAATGAACTATAACTATCTATCAAATCAAATTAGAGCAAATCACAACAAAAAAAAAACACATGATTCTACATAAGATGTAAATCATAAAAGAGACTTGTAAATATTTATAACCTTATTGAACAAATTCACCTAAAATTGAAAGCATGATCTAGATCAATTATGCCTAAACTGATATCATCTATTGAAGTTATAAAAAGTTCATAGCTGATATAAATGGGGAAACCATTTAAAAAATTGTTTTATCATGATCATCATCCAAACAAATGTCTATAAAAAATAAATATAACTAAGGATGATCTAAATATTATGAAAAATAAATAAACTAACAAAATCAAAATGATTTTAATTATGGATCAAACTTAGTTATACATGGCTTCCATGAGATGCACATAATGAATTCAACATAAATTATAATATAAACATTATTCTAAAAGATTCCATGATAACAACGCTAGATCTATATGAAAATGACCTAAATCCTGATGCAACAATAGATTTTTTTAATCAAAGAATCAATCTAAACAATTAAGGAATTAATAACTTAGAGGGGTCAATGTATATTTACATCAATGATCTTCTTCTTCTCTTGATGATGATGAATATTGGGGCTCATTTCTTGCTTTTTCTCTAACTTCTCACTATTTTTCTCATATTTTGTATGAAAAACTATTTTAAACATATGGAAGGAGAAGAAGATAGAATAGGAGTGACTCACTTCTATTAATTGGGTGAAATAACCCCTAGAACTTGGGTGTCATAATTTTGGAAGAAATAAGCTAAAATGCCAAATTTGGTTGGAATGATAATCCTTCTTTTCAAATAGAATTTTGGCAACCAAATTCGTAGAAAAAATTGTAGCCCTACTTCACGATTTAATATATCCACTCACACATTGATCTTCCACACTTTTTTACTCAAAATAATAGCATCTAACCCTCTAGTTCGAAATCCAACAATTGGGTAAGGGTTTTAGATTGTAGGGATTGCATTCATAGACTTCATTCACTGATTTAACTTTGGCATCAACATGATCTAGGCCATTTATCATAGCCATTGATCATATGTTTTGCTGAATGAAACCCTAATTGGGTAATCTTGAAGAATTAGTTTGGTAGATGAAATAATAGCTATTGATCAGTTCCTTTTGATGAAGAATGTCATTTTATCCTTTGCTTGATGGTTAAAGCACTTGACTATCATAATGAAACAATAGAAACTTTTAAAGGGTTGATGTTTAGTGAATTTGATGAGTCTTGGGTATCCGTTTAATGGGTCCTTGCCTATTATCCTTTTAAAGACTCTAGGGAACTTCCGATTGACCGATATCTTGGTGCTAGAGTTAGGATTGAGTCTAGACTAATCGATGGTCTTTAGAGGAAACCGCCCAATCAAATTATGGTGCTGATAAAGGAAAAAAAAATAGAAGAGTCTTTGAGAAACAAGAGTACTCGACTGGTGAACAATGGAAGTATTTGGGAATGAAGAAGACTTTTGTAGGAAGAAGGGAACCCCATTCATAAAAGAAAAGAATTAAATACAAATCATTCAATTTTTATGTTTTTTTTTTCTCAATGGTTTTTTTACATTAAAAAAATACACTTGGATGTGAATGATATTGTATTTACATGCTAATATCTTATGAGACTTTTGGACCAACTTATATGATTTGTTAGTGGTGTGATAAGATAGTCATTATTTTCATTGTATGCTTGCACTAATGTCAATTTTTAAAGCTTCAAACCTAAATTATATTGAAGCCTTAGAAGCTTTCAAAGCCCAAAATAGACCTTAACAACAAATCTAGGATGATAAAGACACCCGAATAATAATTAAAATAAATTCACCAGAAGTTTTTTAGAGGCTCTAATCACTATAGTCATCATGAATTTAGATATCCAAAAATGATTTTAAATAGTGTTAATCATCACCCAACTAGACAGCTTAATGACCATGTTTCTCATAGTACAATGAGATGACAACAGGACATCGACCAGTGTAATTACCCCTCCTAAACTAACTGTATTTCTTTCTAAAGGAAGAGAAATGAGACAATTTCTAGCAACTTATCTTTTTCAACTTACTTGTCAAGACACATTAATTCAATACTATGTTAGACATCTCTTTGCAAACAAATGCACTATAGAACATTCTAACTATTGCATCTCATAGCAAATATTCCAATATAAATAACAAGAAAAAAAATATCAAAACAATAAAATAAAAGACAAAAGATTTATGTGGCTTGGCAATGTGCCTACATTCACAGGAGAGGATTAAAACTTTTTTCTCTATGAGAATGCAAATCCGTACAAAGAAGTGTGATTTTTGCAACCTAAAAACCTACACAATTTCCCTTTGTACACCCTCTCTCTCACACACTCTCAAACCTTTGAAGAAACCCGAGAAATCCCTCTTGTGTGGTTGCTTCACCTCTCTTTACTTTTTTCCCTAACATGTAATTAGGGTTTTCCACACTCTTGCCGTCATTAGAGAGTCCACTACACAAAGGACTCCTTTTAACTCTAAAATAAGTCCCCACTGTTGCATCTTGAGCAGATCTAACTACAATTGTAAAATAAAGATAAAACCGACAGTAACTTTTGCAATATTTTGGTGAATTCTAGGGCTATGCATCGATATAATGAATTGTATTTGACTTGACCATTTTGAACTCCTACTAATTGCCCAGAAATTTGTCAAAATCTTACACTTCACAAAAAGACCACATTACATATGTTGGACTAGAATTATAATTGCATCATCATGATCAGGGCATCATGAAACCTTGAAAAATACTATTTGATCATGATCATTGAAAATTGATATCGTCCAAATTGAAACCTCGAAAGAATGACACAACTTACTATAATGGAACCGATTACACTAGACCACTCCAATTCTAGACACTTCACATGCCAATTAATGTCACATGTTTCTCTCATGAGACAAATGGATAAATTAAAACTTAAATTAAACCCTTGAAGTTCTAATTTTATGCTAAAATGCCATTAAAATTAAAAAATGAAAAATTAGTCCATAAACCTTAACTACCATGTTAATTTATTATTAAAAAATCAAAAAAAAAAAAAAATCTTACTTAACCATTCAAAAAGATAGTTTTCATTCTTATTTGTCATCTGTCAAGTGGATGGGAAACATATCTAACAACACACTCAATATACACACCTCATAATCCAAATATGAATAAAATTGCCATTAATTTGAAAAATAACAAAAATGCCCACTCTCTTTGAAAAATAGTAAAATTATTGAAGTTTAATTTTAACTCTTTATAGACAATATGGACACCCTCCCAAAGAAAAATACATCATTTTCCGCCTGAGACAACAGTGAGACATCCTTCTTTCATCCTTTATGTGAGCAACAAAGAAAAGTTAAATCCTTTGTCAAATTTTTTGGTTATTCTGATTTTAGTTTTAATCTCAATTACATGCTTGTATGATACAGGTATACATTTGTTTTTATATAGAAATTATTTGACATGTATTTTTTTTTTTTTTGGGGGGGGGGGGTTATAAAAGGAGGTATAGAGCCACAAAAGCCTAAGACCCTCTTAGCTTATCTTTACTAACCATTGCTGAAGCTAAATGTGCAAAGATCAATACCAAGTTCTATCAGATAATTGGTGTAACCCGTGATGAGCCACTTCATGGGCAGTAGAGTTGGCTTCTTTCTTAACATGAGAAAAATAAACTTCTTCTTCCTTGTCTTCAAGAAGAAGAAAAGAAAAAGGAATGAGATCCTTACAATCCTTCACGTATTTTTAAACCTACTAAGGGTGAATGATGAGTTTGTTCTGAAGGCAATGGATCATGATAAGGGAATTGCCTTCAATAGATGCCTTTTTCAGACCTAAAATCCAAGCATAAAGGAGACCATAAAGAGCTTCCTGACAATCCTTAACTAAAGGGGAGATAACCAACAAAAACATCAAAATATCACCCTTAGAATCAAGCAAGATGAAACCATTTCTCACACTACCTTTAGTAGACCAAAAAGATCCATCAAAATTCAGCTCAATGTTATTAGCAGGAGAGGGCTTCCAAAAATCTTTGACTAATGGAGTAGAATAGGAACTAGGGCCTTGCCCTACTTGACTCTTCACCAATGACATTTCTTGATAAATTTTGGTACCAAAAAATAATAAATTACCAATATTAATTCGTTAAACATAAACCATTTCTAGCTTTCCAAATCCACCATGTAAATGGACAGTCTAAATGGACAGTACCACTCCAGTCTTTACTCATGATGTCTGACAAAAGGTGCACTAGAGGTGATTCAAAATATACTGGCCATGTAGGACATACTAATTTGGGATTCTTTTTTTGAATTGACATTGGAGTTAAACCATGACTGTGTCCACTTCAGATAGGAAGAATGAGAGTTATCAACTATACAAATAGGCCAACACCTCTGTGTTTGGGTGGTTGAGGCATTTGTCTTCCATAGGGAAGATCTAGGGCCAAAACCTGAGAGGGGAGAGAGGATGAGCAATGCGTAGTGGAGTCACCTTCTTGGGTTGAGTTGGGTTTGGTGAGCAGTTGCTTTTGTAGGTCCACATGATCATAAATAAAACAAAAAAAAGAAAACAAAAACTATATGTATAACAAGAGGAGAGGCCTACCAAAATTTAGCAGTTTCCTCGTATTCAACTAGAAAAATAGATGATAGCTTCCTGACGATTCCTATAAATAGAGCAAATAGGATCAGTAGAAGCAATTATTTGATTTAGAAGAAATTCATACAACTGTGTGTTTAGCATCTTATTTTATAATTTTATAGCCACTTAAAACATGTCCAGACTCTAAATTGACAAACTATTGAGTCTTGAGTAGCTCAGTTTTATTAGTCATACGATTGATTATTTTGAATATGAAGGTCAAAATTATAAACAACTAATTAATGTTCACTAATCAATTGTGGTTGATTCATTCAATTAATGCTAAATGACTCATAGTGTTATAATCATGCTCTGATTTTATTCATTATGCTGCTTGTCATGACCTAAGGTTGTGTGGGTTTGAACAAAGTAGGATTTCTTTTTATCGTATAAATATTTCAATTTGATTAGCCTAGAGTGGAAAAATTAGTCATGTTCATTTGAACTTAGTAACAGTTTAATATTGACTGACATGACTTATCATTAAATGTTAATGGACTGTACAACTAATAATCATTGGACAAGCAGTGTGACTTAGTCATAAATTGACCATTAGGACTCTTCATTCAACAACATATTGTTAGAATTAATTTATGATTAATGCCTTACTTAATATATATCCTATATTAGAATTTAGTGATAGCTGAGATGAAAATCATGAATCCAGTTTACATGATACCTCATGCTAATTAGAGACCTGGTTTTTTCTAAGCTTATTGATATAATTTCCAGATGGTTGATTTCACTTGTTCGTCACATGGCTGATCATTAATAGACCGTTTGGATAATTGTCCAAACAATCAACCATTTGTACATTCTGTTGATGTTTTGATCTTAATCTACACTAATCATTGTTTCTGTTAAGAAGTTATATATCCTTACTATCATGTATGATCCTACACTCTTAATCCTCATTTATGATTTATTCTACTTTATAATACCTACATTAGGAATAAAAAAAATATGAATAAGAATAATATGAATGATATAAGCATCTCAAGACGGATGAATTGGGGGTATCTAACACCTTCCCTAATCTTAATTGAACACATACCATAGTTTGACCATGGCATATGACCTGGACTTGACATTTGCCAACTCCATTGGATTATTGCTTCCATTGAAATTTGGTGGCAACTCTAAAACTTGACATGACAAACCTTTGGTGTTGAGTCATAAGATGGTACTTTCTCTCTCGGTCTGGATTTTGTTAATGTGTTGTTAAGATGGTAGTAAAATAACTTACCAAAACAATAAAAAAAAGAAGATGTTTGTAATATTAATATGTATCTACCAAGCACTCAAGAAGTCAAATTCACTTTCAATGACAACTAAGGGCATCATTGTTGCTTAGACTTGTGTTATCACCTCCGCGGTGATTCTCTCCTTTTGTACTCTTAATGTTAAAAAGGAAGGCATCATTGAAAAGAAAAAAAAAGACACTTTTTTTCATTTCACTTAATTTTACGTCACTTTCTTTGCAACCGGACAAGGTTGACGAATCATAACACCTTCCTACGAACTGGTACAGGTGGTGACACAAAGGGTACGCCGCAGAGGATCGGTCTTCCGTCAAACGGCTCCGTCGCCCTTTTTATTTTTTTCATTCTCTCTCGCTCTGTTTTTCGCCTACCACTTTCCCAGTTTCCCTCCAAGCCCTATCCCAGTTTCCCTCCAAACCCTAGCGTCATGCTCCGTCGATCCACCTATATCTCAAAGAGAGCCTGGGTCACGCCTTCCTAAATTTATCGTTCCTTCTCAACCTTCTTTAAAAGTATTTCGAGAAAATTTGGGGACTTCTTATTCATATGCTCTGCATTAGCCAACTGCAGGGCATCGGGTGCAATGGAGGTAATCCAATAAGGCAGCTTGGTCGAACTTTCATCCATAATCTTAGATTTTTTTGTCTGAGGAGCTGGACTATCTTTATCACCAGAAGATGGGGGGTTTCAGCAGTGTGGAGTGCTCCAGTACTTAAAATAATGTGATTTTAATTATCTATGTTGATTCGTAAAGATTTGAAGAAACCCATTTACGGAGAGATGGTGTTTTGAGTTTCTGTAAATGGGTCATGACCAGCTCGATGAGATTTGTACAGTATAGACAAAAGGTTTACCATAAGCCAGCTTCCACTCCTAAAATCCAATTTCTGTCAGGTACATTAACCAGATTTTCAATGCTTTATCACATATGCCCTTTCCCTATATTTAGTTTACTATGATTTGAACTGGTATTCATATCCCTGAAGTGGAGATGGCCCTGTTGAGTCACATCTGTATCGATCAAAACCTTGAAACTTTTAGTCTATGACAATAAAGAATTGTTAAACTCTGAATAACTGCTGTTAAGGATTTCCAAGTATGGAAGTTAGTAATCAAAGCAAAACTGATTCCTTTATTCTTTGTATTTAGTTTACTATGACTGCAACTTGTATCCAGACCCTTGATATGTGTTCAACACTGACCAATAACAGCTCTTAAGGAATTATAATGCCGCAAGATAAATAATCCATTTAAAAAAAGACGTAAGTGATCAAACCTTACCAACATTGATAATTTACTTCCTAAACCCAAGCACTTAGAACCTTGAAGCACTTGAGACCTGCAAACTTACTGATGAACAAACAAAAAATAGGAAATTCACTTGAAGATTACCTAAATTTCTTTATATCAAACAACCCATATACAATTACAAAAGAAACAAAAAAGAAATGAACCTGAATTTGCAAAAAAAAAAAAAAAAAAAAAAAGAAAAAAAAAAGAAAGAAAGAAAAAAGCCTCTGGAACCAGAGTATGATGTTAGAAAATGATCAGAACTTCACTCTTGACTAGTATGCCTCGCAAGTAGATTCCTGCCCAATATTTATCTGGCTAGAGCATAATGAGAAACAAATAACTAAACATTCAAGTGATTAAGTAAACAATCTTAAGCTTGAAAACAAAGGAGAAAAGGCCATTTTTTTACTTTATTTCTAATTGTACTAAGGAATTGATCATCATTAAATGTCATGGCATTTCTTCGTCATCATTTGGTTTAGATTAATCTGTCTTTCTTTCTTGCATTTGTCTTGTTGTCTACAGTAGTCCTTTTTCTATGGTGGTGACTTGAAAATTTTAATTTCTTTTCTTTGGTTTTGTTTGATTTTGGCTTCATGTTCAAATTGTTCTAGGGTTCAAGGTTCAAGATTTTGGTATAAGTTTTGGTCCCCATGGAAACAGAAATGTATCGAGGTTTCGGTGATTTCATAGTGGAAACCATGGAAACTTTAAGAAAATGTTGGAATTTGGGGATGAAACTTCAATGCTAATAAACACCTATGAATCACTACATATACATAACAACTATCTATAGTGGTTGTTGTTGGAAACTGATACCCTTATGACATACGGTGTCACCTATGGAAACCTTAGAATTTTTGGATGAAACTATACTTCTCTTTGCCTTCTTTACCTCTTCCTTACAATATTACCCATTTTTGACTTCCTTTGGGTAATTTAATATATATATATATATATATATATATATATATATATATATATATATATATATATTTTTTTTTTTTTTTTTTTTTA
>JAOXJP010172084.1:0-12653 GCA_025762735.1 Platanus orientalis
ATTTAAACCTACTTTAGATAGCGTTTTCAAAATGCTACCTATAGTCTTAGTTTTTTTTTTCTTTTCTATTTAGACATACTTTAAAACACTTCCTAAAGTCAAAACGCTTTCTAAAGTATACTTTTAAAAGCGTTTTCAAAACGCTTCCTAAAGTCTTTGACTTTTCATGACGCACATCCAGACAACGCTTGGAAAATGCTCTTTATAACTATAGGGAGCGTTTTTTAAACGTTCCAAAAGGTGTTTTTTGTTGTAGTGTTCAATTGTTTTACAATAATGCTTTGCATTTCATTTAAGTGTTCCATAATAAAACCTTCTTCTTTAAACTTCAATTTCACTAGCTTTTTGATCAAGAAAGCTTTGTTGTTGATAATCTGTTTTTTTATATACATCTTCTAGCTTTTTTCACAGAAATTGTGCAGAAACTTCATTTGACATATGATGGAAAACACTATCATTGAACTACTATTGAATCATATCAATAATCTTTCGGTTCACCTTTTTTCAATCATCATCTAAAGTTCTGGTGGCTTCACTCTATCACCTTCAATAAGAGCATATAAATTTTTGTAATATAGAAAATCCTCAAATTTTGTTTTTCATATAGTCTAACCATTTAAATTTAAACTAATCATCTGGCTTCCCGTGTTTGGCTCCATTTTAATTCACACACATCAAAAAACCCTTTTAAACTGGACTTTGTTACTAATAGTTGGGAAATCACACTTTTCTTATTCCCTTGTGCAAGTCATTAATGGAACAAAACCAAATGTAAATAAAATGGAAGATATAATTACAAGAAATAACAAAGCAAATAATATGCAAAAATGCATCACATATGCCAAAATTTTTAATGTGGAAAACCTTAAAGGAAAAAACTATGGAATATTAATCCAACAAAATATTCTAATAAATGAAATATGAAATTAGTCTTGGATCTCCCAAATATGAAGGAATACAATAAACTAAAAAGCTTTAAAAAGAATGCCCTAGATTTATGGATGCTCACCATTCCTTGAAAAAACACTAATCTTCATACCTTTTTCTATTCTTCCTAAGAAGTAAGCCCCATCCTCAAAATGCCCATACAAAGAAAGAAATTTTACTTTTGAACCTTTAATCACCCAAAATCAATAAAATCAAACCAAACCCAAATAGTATTTATAAACTCCCTTGTTCTTCTTTTTCCTTGCTCCCATAAACAAAAACCCATTTTTCTTCTCCTTCCCTCTTATGGTTTTGCCTCTAATGATTCTCACTTTGAAAACTTTTTTTTTCTTCTTTTACTTTCTTTTCAACAAGAGTCTTTGACTCTTTTGCCCTTTGGGCCGTGGGTCCCACCTCTCTCTTCTCTTACTCTCTCTCTATAAACAGTAAAAAATATTTTTCAAGGACAGGTATTTTTAACATAAACACGTTTGTTAGCATCCATGGTTTTATTGTTTTTGAAACTAGGTGTTTGACATTTGAAAAGAGAATGGTGTGAAGATCCAAGTTAAAGCCATAGTTGTAGATTGCAACATAGGGCACTTGTAAAACAAGCCACGCTGCCCATTAACTTTGTTTGTGCAACATGAGGGATTGAGGGACCAGAAAACTCTAAACTTCAAATGGCTTGAGAGGTTTGACCTTGTGTAGCAGTTGGACCTATATGCAACTAAACACAGCAGCAACCACTGTGAGGGATTGAGGGACCAGAAAACTCTAAACTTCAAATGGCTTGAGAGGTTTGTCCTTGTGTCGTATAGTTGGAATTATGCAACTAAACATAGCAGCAACACAAAAGTACGTATGAAGAAAGACACAGAATTAAGTTGATGTTCAAGGCAGAAAAGGAAGCACTTGAGCTCCCATTTGACCTTCAAACTCTACCACTACTACTTGCCTCTTTGATGAGTAAAGTGGGCCAAACATGGAGAGCTTTATTTTTAATAAACAGGTGAAGATACTAATAAAATCAAAACTGAGGGGTCTTATTCATCAGTGTTCGATAACAATAATACAGTGAGTGTTGGGAGGTTTAAGACAAGGTAACCACCCTACATGTGCCAACTCCTTTCTTCTCTCTTTCATGTATGTGGACATCTCACGCAAAGTGAGCACATGCGTGGCCTACTAACACCACCAAAACGTGCACATAACAAACACCAAAAGCTTTAGATAACTCCCCCTTAATTGTGACTTGCTCACTAAGCATCTCTCTCGCATACAAGCTTCACTCACTCTCATAGGACAGCTAAAGGCTGGCAGAGAGTGCAAGAATAAAGCCAAATGCAATATCGTTAGGTCTACGTTCCCTTTTTCTCTTAATTTTACCTTCAATGGGTAACATCGCCTTACTTTTGACAAGACATGCCAATACAACAAAAGACAAGTTAAAACGAGTGAAGTTATTTAAAGAGACCTGATTTCGTATTCCTCCCACTTAATTAGGAACCTCTCCGGCCCAAAAGTATTATTGCTACTAGAGAAGCACACCTACCCCCAAAAAGGTGAAAATCACCATCCAAAAAAGTTTTTCACTTTTTTTGGGGGTATATGCCCACCTCTCCTAGTTGCAAGTATACTTGTATGCATGAGAGGATCTGGACTACTTCCCACTAGCAAATAAAAACAGTTAATGGGTTCCGTCTTTGTATATCCGGCAAATCGATAGATTTTATAATACTATTTCGTTTTTTATTTTTATTTTAATCTACTTTGGTATGGTGAGATTTTGGTTAATCCCAAAGAGAAGTTTATTTCCCTTATTATTATTTTTTATGTGGGCCTATTTTAACTATAACATATTTTGTCGGAGAAGATTCTTGTATTCCTATTTTTTATAAAGAGTAAATCTTCTCTAGCCAAAAATTGGTCTGACCATGTGTGACCACATAACAGACTGACATGTAAGGTGTATAGGGTTAAAAAAAGGTGTTCAAATAAAAAAGTAAAGAGGCACCCAATTCAAAAACACATTGCCTGTCAGTTTGTGGTGCATGGGACACGTGGTCACACCAAGTATTTGCCATTGAACATTTGTTTCATATTTTAAATAATTACTGTTTTTAGAGTACTAGATCCTGTGATATTTCCTTTTCACATTAAAGCGTTTTTTCCAGGTACAAATTCCAATGGGGTTTGGATCCCGTGCAGCCTCCTTATGGTCTGTTAGAACCTGGCCTAACAGGTCTACACGTCACCGAATAAAGGAGGTCGAACAGGATCCAAGCCGCCCCTATTTGGTTATACTTTGCGTGGTTTATTGGTTCTTTATTTTTGATGCCTCAATTGATTTCAATTTTCAACACTTTTTTCTTTTTGTGGTTTTCTCAAGATAAACCCTTCTCTGTGTGTAAGTGAATGGTGGGATCGATGCCATTAAACCCATGAATCATTTTAATTCCATAGCTCGCAAGCAGCAAAATTCAGAACTACTTTTTAGGATGGAACAATGAGAGTAATTTAATCAAGTAGGCCCCAAAGTAAGGGATGAGCTGGTTTGTTTGATTAGGTGGGATGAGTAGGCTGTGAACTAAGAGTGAAGTGAACCATTAAAAAATCAAAAAGAAAAAGAAAAAACTCTTTAAGTGAATAAATAAGAAAGAGTGCAAGTGGATCCAAATGGGGGAAGGGCAGTTGCCTAGTCGCTTCCAATCCGTTTATTCTTATCATTTAATGAAACAGACGGGGTGAGAGAAAGAGAGCTTTAGCTTTCTTGTAAACCAAACAATGGAACCTAATCCATGACTTTTGGTGGTGGAAAACGCATGCCCATGCCCTCACTTTGCCTTTCTTTGCTTCCTACTCTCTCCCTCTTCCTCTCTCGCTCTCTCTTAAGTGTTGCACAAGACCCTCACACTTTAAAAGAAACAAGCTAAAACGAACCTAAAAAAAAGAAGAAAAAGATGCTCACTCACTCACTTTTCGTGAATCAAAGCCCACCATGAACAAGAACCACTTACAAGAAAGAATTCAATTTCGATAGGTCGATCAACATGAGAAAAGAATCCAAAGAATCCATCATAATTATGAATTATAATAATAATAATAATAATAATAATAATAAATTTTTTAAAAAATAGTGCTGATAATTCACTTTGATGATCTGGGTTTGATCAATTGGGGAAGATGGGTTCCTTCCTAGTAATGGCAATCCACCAAAGTAGACGCCGAGAAGACAAGAGGAGCCTGTTGTTTCGAAGAGAAGGAGAATTTCGATTCCGGTGGCCGGTGATCGTCTTCTTGTGGTGCCGGAAGGTTGAGATCCAACAATAATACGTTCCTTGGCTTCTTGGTTTCTTGTAATTCAGAGGTGGTGCTCGCCGGCATCGCCGTCGTCGGAGTGCTCCTATGCCGCCTCATGTGACCACCTAAGGCCTGGCCGGAGGAGAATTCAGACCCACAAATAGAGCACTCATGGACCCTGGACTTGTTATTACTATAGAGAACTCTGCTACCCATATGGAGAGAAAGATTTGGGCTATTATTGTTGAATTGGCCTTCTTCCTCGGGTGACAACACCATCAAAGCTTTCTTCTCTTCAACCATGGCCTTAGGCTTCTTGTGACTTGCTCTGTGCCCTCCCAGCGCTTGGAACGAAGGGAAGCAACGGTTGCACGTCTTGCACTCGTAGATGAAGAAGCCGGCCTTACCAGTAGCTGTGGTAGCCACCTCGGAGGGTCTTGGGCGACTAGACCTCTCCACACCACCGCTCTCTTCAATTGGCTTTGGACTGTCCCGGCTATGTCCTTGAGCAAGGAGAATTAGGCAGTTGGCCATGTCCTCTTCTTCGTTGACGCTCTCCGCGAATTCTGTTGAGCCGGTAGGGGACGGGAAGTTACAATCATCTTCACCACCATCTCCACCACTACCACTACTACTACCACCACCACCTTCTCCTCCTCCTAAGTTAGTAGTCATGGCAAGGGAAAGTGGTGAGAGTGGCCTTTGGCGCTTGGTACGCTTACCCTTTACAATATGAGACATATCGTTGGAGGCCATGAATTCCTCTGGTGCTTCCATGGGCTTTGTACTAGTAGAAGCTTAGAGAAAGAAAAGGAGCTAGGTTGGGAAAGCAGAAACAAGTAACAAAGCTATAGAAAGAGACAAGCAGGCAAGTTAAATAGAGAAGGAGAAGGGAGAGAGGATGATGGAGGAAACGAGGTGGGGGAGAGTAGGCGTTACTATTTATAATTTTATATAGTGAATGTAAGAGTTTTAGTAGTCAAAGCCGCCCGTGAGCAGTTACAATGAAAGGTAGAGGAGAAGAGTTTAATGGAAGTAATAATAATAATTTCTAGAGAGAGAGAGAGAGAGAGAGGAGCAGAAATAGGGAGAGTGCAGGTTGGAAATAGAGAGGTTAGAACTAAGTAGAAAAGACAGACATAACAAACCACATAAGAGACACAAACGTTGTAACTGAAAATAGGCCAAATTGGAGACTTAGACAGTTCAGCCAAATGTTGTTAACGTTATGTCCGTTTCACTCTCTCTCTCACACTTTGCCACCTTATTTGAACGGTACAAGCATGCTCCTTCATTTACTCTTCTTTCTTCTTGTATCTTGTAAAATAGAGAGAGAGAGAGAGAGATTCGGTTTGGTTGGCTTCCAAGCAAACCGATTCTCTCTAGAGGATTGGATTGCAAGCCAGGAACCACCAACGTTGCGGTGCTCCCCCCTTTCCATTTTTTTTTTTATTCACTCACTTCCCTTGTAAATTATCTTTTCTTCTTGCTAATTTTTTTAATTTACTAATTAGTCTTACATACTTATATAACTAATAATTAATCACCCACCAATTAAATTCTTTACATTTAAGTAGGAATATTCTATGTGTGAGTATATATATATATATATAGACCCAATCAAGCATGTCATGTGCAGTTACAGATCACCAAAACAACCCATAAAACACGCTAATTAAATCATCTAATTGTCGGTTAGTATCTTAATTTGGGCAATCATTCGGTTCCATTGTTAATTGGATGGTGTAATGAAGTGACAGGGTTTCCTACTGCCATTCAACTCTTAGATTCTGTCTTTTAAACACAGAAAGCAGGAAAGAAAAACAAAACTCTTGACAACCAAAAATGGGGCAATTTGCTAGGACTAATTATGATTATTTCTTAATGATAATAGAGTAATTGAAGACGTTGGTTACAAAAAAAAAAAAAAATCCTCTTTTTTCTTTTCCTTGGGATGGAAAATGCAAACAAAAAGAGGTTTCTAGCTAGGTTGTCGCTGGGGTAATAGTCCAGTAGTAAGCATTGTTCTGTTGTTTGTCTGATTTATCAAGTATGAGTGAATGGATAAAAAATGCTCACCTTAACGAATGCTAACCACTGCTTTTTGTCAGGCAGTGGGTACATCAGCGCCAAAAAGTGAATATGCGCCCCCCCAAAAAGTGAAAATAACTTTTCAATGCTGATGTGTCCGCCCCTGACAAGGAGCAGTGATGAGCGTTTGTTAAGGGAAGCGTTTGTAAACCGATCCCGTAGTATGACCACTAAGGTTGTGACAAATTCTACAATGCGACGACCACTCACCGTGGTTGATGGAGCTCCATCCCATTACACCACAATTGGTGGAAGCATCCATTGATCCGGACCATCCACTAGATAAAACATATCTTATATGTGTCACAGCAAAAAAAAAAAAAAAAAAAAAAAAAAATTCAATTGAATGACCCAACTGGTCAGATTGACAAATTTATTTTTATCGAACGGTTAGATACATCGTTGACCGTCAAATAATATAGCAGATCGTCAGGTTGATAATTCAAGTTATGGATCATCCAAGAATTAATACTCTATCTATTGATGATTCTATCAATTGAGTTGACTAGGATGAAGCTTTATCATCCATGATGGAGCTTCACCCTATGGTTGAAGGTCTCATGAGGGGGAGGAGATTAGGGTGATAAGTCAATGGATGAGTGGTTTAAGAAGGGCAGATTCTTGGCGTAACGAATTATTTTGGTTGGTTGTGTGAAGCACGTAAGGTGCAATGCCAGCATTAGCAGTAGGTGGTGGGAAGTAAAGCATCCATCCATCGGTTGGTTGGTGGATGGAAAATAGAAATTGGCTTCCTCTCCTCTTCTTCCTCTCTCTTCTTACTCTCCTTCTCCACCCATGCCACCTATATTATATATTATATAGTGTTATGCATGAAGAAATAAGCTAGCTTTAAAACTTTATATTATATTACTTTTGAGGGCATATGGAGAGCAAGTATGCCAAAGAGAACACCAAATTTGCTAATTTAATACTAAAAGCTTAATACTCGCTCCACTTAACATGTTACCCATGAGAGATATATAGAGATTTAGTAGCTTATAAGCCACTCATGAGAACTTGCTTGTTGCAACTTGCAACTTGTAAGGACGACCTCCCCACAACACAATCACATCTTAAAACATAATACTGAGATAATCCATTTAAACTATCCAATTTTTAGTCAATGGTTTTGCTATTAAACTAATATGTTGATCTATGGTGTGAATGTTGTAGATTATGATTATGTTATGCAGATGAGATTGGGTCCAAATTCCTGACCATTGGATGATCCGTTTATCATTCGATAGATCTAATTGGGTTTTAATCATTATATTACTGCAATTTTTTTACGTGGGAGATTGTTTGGCTAGGACCCATCCAATGGTGATGCTTCACTTTCATGCATGTATGCCATGTGCAAGGCTATGCTACTTATAAACTATATCAAATTAGATTATAGATCTCCCTTTGCAAAAAAGAAAGAAACCATGTCCCACAGTTCCAATCATTTACTAGTTTCTTTTTTATGGGAAAAGGATCTGCTACACCCAATTTTCTGTCCCCTCATGTCCCCACACACAAAATATGAGGTGTATAGGGTTACAACTGTAAAAGCAGTTTTCAAATGAAAAAGCAGGCACCCATGAAAATGAGGTTTATAGGGTTAAAACCATAAAAAAGTGTTCAAATGAATATTTGCTTCATTTTTAGAAGAGATTCCAAATTCAAAAAACCATCATGTGTCAGCCTGTGATGTAGAGACACAGAGTAACATACTGTTTTGGGTGTAGCAGACACTTTCCCCTTTTTTTAACAATCAAACAAAGAGAACAAATTGGGTGTCGTGGAGTAGAGTCAATGCTCCAAAGTCTTTTTTTTTTTTTTTTTTTAAAGTTCGAGGAGAGGGAGAAATGTAGATGTTAATGGGTTTTTCTTTTCTGGTAGCCAGAGTTAATGGGTTATGACTACTAACAACAAGAGAGAAAAAACCCAAACTATTCTTCCGTCATGGAGTGTGACTCGAATAATAAAACTACAAGAAAAGAAATAAAAATTTAAAATAAAGTGTAACAAACAAACAGACCTCTTGCGTGTATTAGTGGATTGTTATTGATCCTCTTGTTTTTGTTTTATTATTATTATTTTTTAGGGTTTCTGTTGAGGGATACTAGTGGTAGTGGGAGTGATGGTATGGGTAGTAGTGAAGTAGTACCATTTTGGAAGTTGTAACTAATCCAGATAGGGGAAAGACAAAGTGGCATGGAACTCTCTTTTTTAAAAGACAACGACTTCTTGCCTACTCCCAACAAAAAATTAGGTTTACACCACTCTTTTAAGTCTCTACTCCTACCTTCTCACAATCATCTCGTGAAATAAGTCTTATGAAACTAAACTTTCTCCTCACTCTCCAAAGGCCTCAAACTCTCTTCTTAGATAACATGATTTGCTATTGTGTTTTGCACGTGTATATGTATGTATGTATGTATGTATATGGATGGGATTTAATTCGTCCGTGTTTTGTCGTTGTATGTGAATACAATGAAAACACACACATGTGACATTGCCCAATAGACTAAGGAAGCGTCGGCATCCATGGATTAGACATGTGATATTAAAGAGAAATGTAGGCAATTGATTTGGCTTAGCATTACATTATTCACTAGAAGTAAAGTCTTTTGAAGAGCTTGATTTTTGTTGCTAAATATAGAACAGTTTTTGCTCATTCACCCTTCAATGACTTACACTTTGATGGGGTAAAACTTGATGAGGCAAGAAGAAAAGAAGGATAATCTCTTATTCAAGTAAGAAGTTCTTGGCAAACCAAGCTTGGGCTTTCAGTTTCTCCAAAAGCAAAGCATTTGAATGTTTGTTAACCTAATCAACTTTGGTTGTTCATGCCACTATTTTCGTTAAACTACATATAATGTGACACAAAAATCATAATTTGTTAGCTATTGTTATCGGGATTACAGCACAACCTGCATCGCCCACGCCTTCATAGCCATAATTATATGAACATATGAGCGACTAAAGGCATAATTCTTGGACCAAAAAAAATCTATTTAAAAGTTGAAGACGGTTCAATGGTTAGGTGAAGATTGGTTTTGAGTCTAAGTCAATGGTTAATTGTTAGTAGGTGAAGATGGGTTTTGAGTCTTCGATTTGGAAGAGGGCCACATGATATGCAAGGGAGAAAAGTTGGAGAAAAGTTGAGAGGAAGGGAGAAGTAAAGGGTGCCAGATCCACACAAGCCCCAGGATTTTGTGCTCCCTCCAAAGGTGTCCCTAACATGCTCCCTGCATGTAGAGGGAACACATCACATTAATAAATGATTTACACTCATCCCCAAAAAATGTAAATCACTTTTCAAAGTAATGTGTCCTCCCTACATACAGGGAGCAGGTTAGGGACCCTTTAGGGGGGAGCACAAAAACCCAGCTGCCACACAACCCCTCCCCCTCAGTAAACGGATTGGGTAAGACAACTTACAGAGTGACTAAAGTTGGAATGGCATCAGGGTTGACATGTCAGTGCAAAAAAAAAAAAAAAAAAAATGAAAAGCATCCCCAAAATGTGTATTTCACTTTTTCCGCACTGATGTGTCAACCCTGATGTCATTCCAACTTTAGCCACTCTCTAAGTTGTCTTAAAAAATCCAGCCTCTGAAAGAATTAAGGACACTTCAACAATGATCAAACATGACTCTTAGGGACCCCAAACTTCATTCAACTCACACTTAATCTATAGCAAATGAGGTACTCAAGCTCACTATATGTGTGTGTGTGAGAGAGAGAGAGAGAGAGATGTAACAAGAAGGGAAGATATGATAAAGAAAAAATATTTTGAAGGGAAGATGAAAACCCAAAATTTGATGGAAAGTTTGGCTTAAAGCAGGTCCAATTTGATTGCCAACTCACACTAAAGTCCAGTTGAAAGTCGGTGTGCAAGAATAAAAAACGATTGAGCTTAGATATTAAAATAAGATGTGGTTGCTTTTATCCTTTGCAAAGAAAGGAATGTGAGCAACCCCTTTTCTTGCTAATTTAGGTGCTAAAAGGGTAACCTGTATAAGGTTCCTAAGTTTTGTCTAGAAAACCTATTCAAAGAGGCATGAATTATTTCTTAACATGCAAAGGAGTTGTCATCAATCTTAGAATTGGAATCAAGTAGAACTCTCATGTATGACATGTAAAAGAATAAATCTTGTAAGAGTTCCAATATAACGGTTAACGGCACATTTGCATTTAGGATCGTGTTTTCTGAATCGCGTGTCTCTTTTCTAAATAAAGCCCCACATGTCCGGTCCAAAATTTGTTCGGGCTAGCCAAGTGTGACTTTGGGTGTAAAATTTCAAGTCCAAAATAATGTTCGATCCAACTTCAGCCTTAGCTCATCTGAAAGGGCTCAGCCTGGCCCGACCTGTATGTACTATAAGTTATATATATTGTATAATGTCAAAATTAAAAATATTAATAATTATATAATTATTTGACATAATGTATCTTACAATGTATTGTTGTAAGATATAAACTACATAATTATATGGAGAATGAGCTCATGAGCTGTTGACTTTGTCACAGCCCAAACTTGGCTTAAACCTATCATTTTATAATGAGCCAGGTTCGGGTTAAACAACATGAGCTAAGTTGGGTTCGGGCAAAGAATGGACTACACCTTTATATTTTGGGCTGAGCTCAGCCTCGGCAATTTTTTTTCTTCTGATATTTTATAAAAATAATTTGCTTTAGGATTTTCTCTTTCTTCCTTTTCTTAACAACTTCCTTTCTCACGTCATATAATCGTGAATGGATAAAAAATGCTCACTTTAACGAATGCTAGCCACTGCTCTTTGTCCGGCGGCAGGCACATCAGCACCGAAAAGTGAATATACACCCCCCAAAAAAGTGAAAATCACTTTTCAACACCGATGTGTCTGACCCTGACAAAGAGCAGTGATGAGCGTTTGTTAAGGGAGGCGCTCATAAACCGATCCCATAATAATCACTCTTCCTTTTTTTCATTGCAACTTTTCTTCTCTCTCCTACGTAATCATTCTTTATCTTCTTCATTCTTTTATTTTATCTCTTAGGTCATCACTCTTTTTATTCTTCTTCATTTTTTTTCTTTTTTCTTTCCATCTTCCTAGTTCCTCTCTCTCTTCTTCATTTTTTTTCTTTTTCTTTGTTCTTTGTTTTATTTTAGGTTTTTTAAAAATAATTAATGATTTTCTTAATTTAAAAACTTCTTTTTCTTTTTTTAAGTTTTTTTTATTTAAAGAAAGAATATCAGTTTTAAGTTGGTCAGCAAAAGAAGGGTAAAAAAGAATATGAAGAGGAGGAGATTTTTCTATGGGAGAAAGAGCCAAAGCATATGAGAAGAAAGGATGACCCAATTTTTCGTGAGGAGGAGGGTGGGTTTGGAGAGAAGTAGGACCTTTTCCCTTTGATAAAACAAGCTTGGTTTTTGAAGATGATGAAGCCTGCGGAGAGTTGTGTTTTGGACTTTGAGTCGAAGGAGGTTTGAGAGAAGAAGGAAGGATGACCTTTGAGGTCTGAACAAGACCTAAGTAAATTTGTCTCACCATTTTTTATAAAGCTGTCTTTCGAGGCAAGGGGGTTTATAGATAGTATCAACTTCATTTTCCCATTTGATAATTCAAGGAAGATTATAGGAAGCAAATATATAGGCAGTGACCAGCAATTTGTCTAGAAAGCTAAGTTTAGCTTGATATTGATTATAGAGCGGAACCAGAGGAGGAGGAAAAATAGTCTCGGTTGCTCTAAAATTATCCCACCAATTATGGAACTAAGAAGGAAAAACATAAGCAAAAAAGCTGGCAAAGGAGAAGAACTAAGTGTGCTTTAGTTTATGATTTTGATAAAAAAACACTTGCTCCAAAGCTCGAACATAATTGAAGTAATTGTACCATATTTTCGGCAAAACATCGATCTTGCAATCTTTTAGACTTGTGGAGATAAATCATTTCCCTTTCCCAATCTTAAACATAAACAATCTTTAAGATCTGGAACTTTGAAAATGCATACTCATGTGAGCTTTTGTTACTCAGATGGTGAGTAAATTGAACACTTCCAGTTTCTTTTAGAATCTGTTCAAAGTATTCTCTATGGCGGTTAGGTGCTATGGGGATCAAATGTTGACCTTGGGGAAGATACTTCAGGATAACGTCCTTTAGACACATTTGAGTATCCAAAGGTTCTAGAGGAAAAACTTGAAAATAATATTTCTTTCGATATAAGGTAGAATTTACTACTAAGCCATTAGGCAAAATCGTTTGTGATGACTTTAAGTCGTTGTTGTCAGCACCTAATTTTGGCCTAGGGTCCAAAGGTTTCTTTTGATGGGCAACACTAACTCTTTAGAATTGACCTTAG
>JAOXJP010172095.1:0-12652 GCA_025762735.1 Platanus orientalis
GACAAGGGTGGCAAATGGGGGTACCCAAAAGGTATCTCCCATGCCCCCTTCCACCTCACCGATCTATGTCAAACAAACACAAACCCATCCCTACCCTTCATCTCATTAGAGCCAACTCATCCTCACCTTCCACCTTATTCCCACATGCTTTAATCCAAGCCCTCCACCCATTAGGTTTAAGATTAAATCCTAGCCCTACACCAAATCTAGGATAAGGATCATCCTAGCCCTTGATCCCCTCCATCTTTATCCCATTTCTCACCCTTAGATCAACCAATTTGGGGCTATAAATAACCCCAAATTTGTGGTGAGCATGGGTGGCTAAAAAAAAACCCAAAGGCAAAGTAAAAAAGAGGAAGAACAGGAAAAACCCTAAATCTACCCCAACCCTTGGCAAGGTAAGCCTAACCCCAGCCCCTTTTCATCTTCTATACTTTAATTAATGTCATTTAGCAACTGTTATGCTGCCCAATTTATGCTTGAGCTCTACTCAAAATCGGGTACAAGATAGAGGCTCAACAACCTCTATCTTGCTCTATTTTCAACCAATTTTCTTGTCAATTTTTGTTTGACTTTTGTATATGTTTTCTTGAGCCAAATTTTGACTATGTTATTATAGACATATATAGGTAGTTTCATATTTAATTTGGTAATTTTTTATCTTGTGGAAGGCCTCCAAATGGCCCTACAAACATAACACAAAAATTGGGTTCTTTGAGACCCAATTTCTAGAGTTATTTGTGATTTTTGTTTTGTATGATTTAAGCATGATTTGGAATTCAACATTTTTATATGTTATTCTCCTATATGTCTATCATAAACATGCTTAATTTTATGAGTTTTCAAAAACCCCAGAGGCTTCAAAATTGAGAAAAACAGTTGCCAGATTTTCTCCTAGCAACTAATGCCTTTTTTGTGAATTAAAAAAATAGGCGTCAGGGATGAATTCAAGTGTTGAAATCTGGGACCCACTCCAAAGAGCCCTAATCATTCCAGAACCTATTTCCAGGCTTTTCTTGGAGAATGAGACCCATCCTTATGCACCAGCACCTCTGTGGACTTTGATTTCTTCCCAATGCCTGATTTCAAAAATTAGGTGTTGGAAAAGAATTCTGGCATTGGATAGATTTCAGGCATTAGACCTGGATTTAAAAAAAACCAGTTTTAAAAAAAATTAGTTAAGTACTGAGTCTGCCTTAGGGTTAGTTTGAGACCTAGGAGAAGTCCCCCCCCCTCTGGGCCCCACTTAAGTGCCCCAAAAACCTTAAAAAGTTGCTGATTTTATACCTAACACCAGTTTTCCCCTTGAATAAAAATTCAGGCGTTAAGAAAATAAGCGTCAGACGAGAAAATAGGCGTTAGGCTTGTAATAGATGACCGACTGGCCCATTTTGGGAGATCCTATCTCCACGTGGCCTGAGCTCAAGACTCCTAGGGTTACATAGTGAAACCCTAGGAGACTTCCCCTGTCCCTAACTTAGGATCCCACAGTGCTGGGACCCCTCCAAACACAGCAAACAGTGGCATCAAAATGCGTACTAGGTCATTTTTCCCAACGCCAATTTTCACCCTGAATTAAATTCAGGCATATGAAAAACAGGCATTGAGATGGAAAACAAGCTTTAGGCCTATAACTTAGAAAAATTACTTTTCTTTTTTCATCCCCCTTTTCATAGGGTTGATTCCAAACCCCAAAAGGGCCTGTGGCAAGCCATTTAGAGGGATCAATCACCCTTCTAAAGACCAGAACCTTGAGGGATCTCCTATAAACCTTAAAAGTCAAAATCAAGAACAATTTATGGACTATTCAGGGGCTGACGCCTATTTTCCCCCTAAATTAAATTTCAGGCGTTGAGAGCTAAAACATACGTTAGGCCTGAGAAAAATCCAACAAACCTTTAATTCACATAAAGGACTTTGAAAACTCAAATCTATATTAATAAGACATGATTATGAACAAAACTTAAAGACCTATGTGAATGGGAGAAGCTGCCCTAAAATGGCAGGTATTTGGGGTGCCTAACACCTTCCCCAAATGCAACTAAACCACTTACCCTAATTTCTAGAACTCAGACCAAGACGACAAGTTAAACCTCTAGATCTTTGGGTTTAGTCCTCCTTCTTTTCCCCAAAAAGAAAGACCAACGTCCAACTCAGTCAGTTAACCTCGAGTTGGTGGCGACTTCGAATCAAAGCCCAAACCCTTCTTTCTAAGAGGGACACTGGTGACAAATAGACCAAACAGAGTCGTGGCACGAGCACAGCCATCGAAGTGGGCCCCGATGTCCACAGTGCTCGTGACTTGATTGACTTAATTCACTAGTTTTTGCCTAAAGTGTTAACTTAATTTGCTCCCCTTTTTGTCGTTGTTTGCTAAGACTAAGTCAGAGTGTCATTTCTCATTTTCACTCTAAGATTTGAAATGTTTCTTTTGTCTTTGTCCCTTTTTTTCCCCTATCCTCAAACAGGTCTAGGATTTTTGGAAAGTAATTAGACGGGGTACATGTTCTTGTCCCATGTTGATTGAATGCTTGACTTGTGTATTGTTGAGTTATGCTTAGAACTTCTCGAAGTGCTGAGGGATTTAATTGGATGCATTACTAATTGAATGGTTTATTAGAAGTTTCAAGGTTTTCCTTTGGATAGGCAAGATTCATCTGAAATATGAATATAAATGGCTCTTGGTTAGAGACTTATTGGCAAAAAATCATAGTTCTGTAGGAAATGCCCATTTCTTGAAGAAGATTATGGTTTTATACAAGATTTCCATGTTTTGAAGAAGATCATGGTTCTATATAAGTTCCCCATGTTTCGAAGAAGATTGTGGTTCTTTATAAGTTCCCATGTTTTGAAGAAGATCATGGTTCTTTATAAGTTCCCCATGCTTTGAAAGAGATCATGGTTCTTTACAAAATCCTTGTATGTTTTTGAAGAAAATCATGGTTCTTTAATACGCTTCTTTTTTTTTCTTTTCTTTTGCTTCTTTTTTTTCTTTTTTTTTTCTTCTCTCCTTTTTTTTTTTTGTTTTTGAACCATTGATTCCTCTATTCTGAATTTGCATGCAAAAATGATCATGATTTTGGAGGTATAAAAATAGATGGATAAGAAAATATTTTAGCAAAATGACCATTCAAGGCCTTCTCATTTCAAGATTTTTAACATAAATCAGGCTTTACATTTGTCAAGCAAAGAATCTTTTGACTTGGTTTAAGTTTACAAATTTAGAAAAGTCTTCCCCATCCATGTTTCCTAATAGTAATGCCCCTCTAGGCAACTTTTCTTTGATGATGAAAGGTCTTTCATAATTCAGTGAAGGTTTCTCTCGTGGTGCCTGTTCATGTGGAAGGACCTTTTTGAGAACTAAATCTTCTTCCTCAATATCTCTAGGCCTTACCCTTTTGTCAAAAGTTGTTATCATGCACCTCTGATAGATTTGTCCATTGCTCATTGTTGGTAATCTCTTCTCATTAATAAGGTTCAATTGATCATGTTGAACCTATGCCCATTCTGACTCTAGAATTTGTGCCTCAGCTAAGACTTAGAGAGTTGGTATTTCAACTTCAATTGGCAAGATTGCCTCCATGCCATAGACCATTGAGTATGGTGTTGCCCCTGTTGAAGTGCAGATTGAAGTCTTATAGATCATAAATGCATAGAGCAACATTGCGTGCTAGTTAGTGTGATTAGAATTAGAAGTCATTTTCTGTAAGATCTTCTTAAGGTTCTTGTTGCCTACTTCTATTGCTCTATTCATCTGTGCTTTGTATGGAGAAGATCAATGATGGTGAATCTTAAACTTTTTCCAGAGTATTTCAAGATCTTTTTCTAGAAAATTGGTCACATTGTTAGTGATGATTTTGCTAGGAACACCATATCGGCAAATGATGTCTCTCTGTATGAATTTAGCTGTGTTCTTCATTATGACTACTCATAAAGATATGGCTTCAACCCATTTAGTGAAATAGTAAATAGCCACAATGATATACAATGTCCGTTGGTGGCCTTCCGAGGCATGGGTCCTACTACATCAATTCCCCACATGGAGAATGACCAGGGAGTAGTCAGGTTATGCACTTCAGACACTGATGCTTTGATAATTTTGACATAAGACTAACAAGTGTGGCACTTCTTTACATGTTGGCAACAGTTTATTTTCATTGTTGACCAATAATAACCTAGTTAGAGAATCTTCTTGGTTAGCATGAGCCCATTCATGTGTAGTTCACTCTCCTGCATGGATATCTTCAATTATTATAGAGGCCTCAGTTTCATCTACACATCTCAGGAGGACATGATGAGTGGACTTCTTGTACAAGGTTCCACCATGCAAAATAAATTGAGCTACTAATCCCTATAGATCACGTTGATCATTCTTAGAAGCCATGGAGGGAAGAGTTTGATTTTCAAGATAATTCTTTCTGTTGAGGAACCATGGTTCCCGATTTGAATCAGTAGTTGTGATCTAAAGACAATAGGCTAGCTCATTTCTCTGTTCAATCTCAATCGGTGTTATATCTACCCCTTGATGGATGTTAATCAATGAAGCTAACATGGCCAAAGCATCCACGAAGCTGTTCCTTCTACCATTATAGTTGAAAGTCAGGTATTTAAAGCTCTTGGAGAGGATTTGTAGACATTCATGGTAGTCTAAGAACTTCTCTTCTTGGATGAACCAATCTCAGGTTGCTTAAAAGATAACAAGAGTTGAGTCTCCGTCGACTTCTAGCTCATCAATGCTAAGGTCAATAGCTGCTTTTAAATTGATGATGCAAGCTTCCTATCTAGCTATATTGTTGGTGCACAAAAAGTGTAATCTTGTGGCAATTTGAATGAGAGAGCATGTAGGGAAATGAGTACGGCTTTGTCAGCACCCAAATTTTGACTCGAGTTATATGATAGCATAAAGACAGCATAACAGTATTTAGGCATCAAGACTCTAGGCACTCTTGGCTTAAGAAGAGCAAAACTAGACTCTAGGAGCTTAGGCATTCCTAAAGAAGTCTTTTCAGATACTCCAGTCACAATGAACCAGTCAAAACACCTAATTACAGCCTGAAATGCATCATTTCAAGACAAACCCTAATCTCTCATAGGAGCATCAATAGGACTTTGAGGGTCCACATTCAAGAACCCACTCATGTTGTTTATAATTTTCCTAATCTCCATAAGCCTTTCATCAATAAAGCATCATAGGTAAGAAAATTATCATTTTACCCTTTTACCTCCAAAGGCCCAAAAGTCACTATCTATCATTCAGATCACTAAAATTTCCTCGTCTATAGAAGCCTTCCGGTCATGAAGTATCATAGACGAAGAACTCTTATTTTCTTGTTTTTCGACTTATGGGCAAAAAATTATCATTTTACCCTTTTCACTTCTAAGAATTCACCCCTTAACCCTCAAAGGATCCCTACAACCTCTCTCACAATCAAAATGATACAATTTTAGACACTATGCACCCCTGCCACTCCCAACTTCAAGAAACTCATCATAGAGTCGACCTTCACCAAGATCAGCAACAATCAACCCCTTAATCTAGGTTGACCCAAACCTGAAGGTGACCATTAGAAAAGCTTTCAAAGGTTCATCCAACCTCTGAATTCTAAAAGGACAATGACCATATCTTGCCCTTGATCTTACATTCAAATCCTTAGGTATAAGAAAAGGACTTCGATATCTTAAGTCTGGCCGAAATCTCAAATCTCCCCCTAAATAAGATCGAAAAGTGGTACTAATCTCATTCCACTCATATGGAGCCAACTTGTTCCCTGGTTATCCAAATTATAATCAGTCAGTGCCCATCTCTTCGAAATTGTGAAACTTTCAAAATATTGTCCAAGGGACACGAGCTTTCATGGAACTTATCTAAGCAGATTCCCTTGTTTACTCCGAAAGGAGTAGTAATCCTGTATTGAGGATTGAGTGATCAACAGACATCCGAGAGCTCACCTAAACTCCAAAATTTAGTCTGTTGGTAGCCACATCCTCATATTTCCAATGCCTTCAAAGTATTAAATTTTTATTGGGTTACGAGATCCCATACCCCACACCCTCAAAGTATCAAATTTAGAGGGGTTTATCTTCCCTCTAAAAACCAAACCCATGAGGGGTCTCCTATATCTATAATAAGACAAATTTAAAGATAGATCTTGAGCTTGTCATTATCCAACACCTATTTATACCATGAATTAAAATCAGGCATTAAAAAACAAGCATTGAGAGAACAAATAGGCATTAGGCCTGAGAAAAATTCAACAAACCTCTAACTCAAATTAAATAAGGTGTAGACATTTTAATCCACACTTAACAAGGCATGGAAATAGACATAGGATTAAAACTCATATGAATGGGAGAAGCTACCTTAAAAGGAGGGTATTTGGGGTGCCTAACACATTCCCCAAGTGCAACCAAACAACTTACCCTTAGTCTCAATAACTCAGACCAGTATTAGGAGTTAAACCCCTAGACCTTCGAGTCTAGACTTCTCATATTCACCTAAAGAGGAGACCCCCAAAAAAGTCTAACCTTCCCATAAGAGGGTTAGTGAACTTTCACACACAGGCATCACACATCGAAGAAGTGGGCCCCAGAGACCATGGGTAGGCCACAAAAGGGGGAACCCCCTGGGTCCTGAATGGATAATGTCCACAGGCCCCAATCCCATAGCCGAGCTGATTGATGGCTCCGTCAAAGCACATTTTTCATCTGATAATATTGTTCAATTCAATCTCGACACAAAGTATGTGTTTATCTAGGAAGTCAAACTTCAATGATGAGGTTTCATTTGCTGGTCTATCAACCAAGAAGTTGGCTATAGCTTGTCCCTTGATAGTTTTTTGTTAGACATAGGTGATGTCTAATTTGGATAGCATCATAAGCCATCGGGTAGTCCTTCCTATGGTTGCGGGTTTCTATAATAGATACTTGATGGGATTTATCAAATAAATCAAAAATACTTTGTATGAAAGGAAGTAATGCCAAAGTCTCTTGGTGACATACACTAGAGCAAGACAGGTCATCTTCTCAAGAGGCGTATATCTAGTTTTGTAGTCAACAAAATACTTGCTCAAGTAATAAATGGCCTATTTTTTCTTATCTATCTTGTCATAATGTCCTAGTATGCACCCTATGAAGTTGTCATGCATAGTTAGATACAAAATCAGTGGGCAATCTAGCTCTGGAGAAATCAGTACAAGTGGGCTTAATAGATACTTCCTAATTTTTTTTCAAAGGCAACCTAGCAGTCATTGTTCCATTGGGTTAGAACGTTCTTCCTTAGTAGTTTGAAAAAAGATTCACAAATGAGAGTGAGTTGAGAAATGAAGTTGCTAATATATTGGATGTGGCCCAGGAAATTGTGTATATCCTTCTCTGTGCAAGGTGTAGGCATTCAAATGATTGCTTTGGCCTTAGAGGGGTCAACTTTTATGCCTCTTTCGCTGATGATGAATCCCAACATTGTTCCATGGGAGGCTCCAAAAATGCACTTGTTTGGGTTCAACTTCAGTCTGTATTTCCTCAATGGGATAAATAACATCTGTAGGTGTTTCAAATGATCCTCTTTGTGACGGGACTTAACAATCTTATCTTCAACATAGACTTCTATCTCTTTGTTGATCATGATATGGAAGAGAGTAGTCATGGCCTATTGATATGTTGCCCCTTCCTTCTTGAGACCAAAGGGCATGAGTTTGTAGCAAAATATGCCTTAAGGGGTAGTGAAGGCAGTCTTCACATAGTCTTCTATAAATATCTTTATCTAATTGTAGCCCAAGAATTCTTTCATGAAGGACATCATTTCGTGTCTGGTAGTACTATCAATAAGCACATCAATGTGGGGTAATAGGAAATCATCTTTTGGACTAGCCTTATTTAGGTCTCTATAATCGATGCACATTTGAACCTTGCGGTCCTTCTTGGGTACTAGGACAATGTTGGCTAACCATTGGGGATATTGAACATACAAAAGAAAGTGGGCATCTAATTTTTCTGTATTTCTTCTTTGAGGGCTAGGGACCATTATGGTCATAGATGCCTTGGCTTTTGTTTAATAGGATGAATATCCGGGTTAGTTGGAAGCTTGTGGGTGACAAGGTCTATGTCCAAACTGGGCATGTCTGCATAGGTCATTGCAATGATGTGTATGTACTCTCAAAGTAAGTTTAACAAGGCATGCCCCATAATTGAAGTGCTAGGGGTCCCAATTTTCATAATTCTGGACACAATTTTTGACCCAAGATTAAACTCTTGGAGGTCATCTACCAATGGAAGATTTTGATTTTCTTGGGGTTCAAAGGTGTCAATCACCTCTTTCGGCATTATTTCCTCATCATTCCATTCTTGTTATTCTTGGTTTTGAAAAGGAAAGCTTTTAGTATGAATTTACATGAAAAGGGTGTTTATTACCCAAGGAGCAAATGGACTTGGAATCATGCTCGAAGTTACCTACATACCTGATGTTTGCACTAACTATAAACTTAGTAAAATTTGTTAAGCCAGGATCAAGTCACACATAGTTCTAGTCTTGGGGGTGGACTAAATTTATATTTTTTGAAAAGTAGCGGAGCTTGAAGTTACTTCTTAGGTTGCCTATATACTTAACTTTTAAGTATAAGTGCTTTCGAAAACATTAGTCTATCATGATCAAGACACACATAATTCTTTGACTACAAGGGCAAAGAAAAAACAAAAGAAAAATATATTTTTTTAAAAGCAACAAGACCAAAAGTTGTCTTAAGTTGCCTATGAACCCTTTACAGTTGCATTGGTCAAATGCTTTGGACAGTATGAGTCGGTTGAGATCAAGTCTCATGAAATTCTTATTACAAGGTGGTAAAAGAAGACAAGACTAAAAACTTTTGAAAATATGAAACAAAAGTGGAATAATTCGACCTCTCTAGGATTCTTTGCTTAGAACATCAATCAATTAATCACCTAATCCTCTATTGTGGCTGAGTTGGCTTGTCCAATCTGCTCTCTGGCATTTATGGACACCTACGCTTCCAACATGTTGACTTGGTCAAGGTTAAGCTCATCTAAGTCTAGTTCTCCACTTACAACAATTGATTTTAGTGCTTCCATGATATCTCCAAGGAGAGAGAGTAAACTTAGGGGGAGCTATGTTGTCCTCCTTATGTTCCAAGGTGTTAGGAATTGAACTTTCCCCGACCTCAGAGATGGATGGCTTCAAGCTGAATATAGGGGTATGAGGAGCAACCTCAAGATGGTAGGCAAAGTGATGACTGATGTTTGGAGGAGGGATGATAATTGGTCCTATTTGCACACATTCATGCTGAATTTGGGTGGTACTTAAAGGGTATCTAAGCTTGTGGTGCAATCGATAAAGTGGTGCATGTATCGGGTATATCAGAAGTGGATGCAAAATGCTGTGTGGCCTTGTGACTGACTTTCATTTTCTTGTTCTTCTTGAATTTATGCTTGATCAGAGGTTTGAACCCTAGTCCTACTTTGTATGGCACTTTAATGGATTTGATGGGGTTCTTCATGCCACAGGAAAATTTTCCTCAGCCCTTATCTAGGTTGAACTTCGTCTTGGTCATCATGCGGAACTTTGAAAAAAGTATTTCAGCCTTCCTCTTCAGATCTGTTGATTCTCTCTCTATATGTACCACCTTAAATTGATATGAGGTGAAAGTATTTGGACCTTACAAGTTTCGAACTCCCAATATCTTTTTTTGCCCTATCATTGTGATCACAACTTTGTAGGCCGATACTATGATGACTTTGCCACTGATAATGAACTTTACTTTCTGGTGGAGAGTGGATGGGACTGCACTTGTTTGGTGTATCCATAGTCTTCCCAACAATATTGTGAAGGAGGATGGTATGCTCAGCACTTAGAACTGAACTTGGAACATTCTCCCCTCTATCACTAAGGGAATGTACACTTCTCCTTGGCCACGACTGACCAAGTTGTCGAAGGCCCTTATGTCACATGGGTTGGGTTTTACATAATCTATGGGAACTGCTAAAGTGTCCAAGGTATCATTAGTACAGATATTCAGGGTAAACCCATTGTCCACCAAAATTAAAGGGATACACATGTCAAAATGATGGGCCATGATGTAAATGGCTCAGTTGTGCACGGTGTCACTCTCGAGAATCTCATCCTTTGAAAATGTTATGACTCATGGCATTGATACTCTGACCACCATGTTTTCCAACATGTTAGGTGTGATTGAGGCATCCACGAATGACTTTCTGAATATGCCCAAAAATCAGTCTCTATCCTACTCAGATATTAATAAAATGCCTAAAATTAAAACCTATGCTAACGTCTTGGACAACTACTCGATAAAAAATAGCTGAGAGTTTTGAGTAGCTTCTTTGAAAATCATATTTTCTCTCCTTTCTTCTTTTGTACCTCTATCTCAACTTCTTCTTATATCACTTTCTCTTTCCCTTCCCCTTCCGGATACAAGTATCTGACCAGTTTGGAGACTCTACCTAACCTAGTGATGTGGGTTGTGAGCTTCTCCAACTCATCCTTTATTAACTCAGGATCTACTACTTCCCTGACTAGATAGCCTAAGGGGACTCTGTCAGCAAATACTATATTCAGGTGGGTGGGGGAATGTTAATTGACTTGATAAGGGGATGAAAGGCCACTAAGTTGTGCATATAGTGATGGTGGTGCGATGATATGAGGGGATGAAAATGGGTTGTAGGTTGCTGAATCTTTCTCGTACATGTCTCTATCAAGAGGAAGAACTGTTACTGGACTATCTAGGGTCATATTCCACATATGCGCAAGTTGATGCTCATACTTAGGAGAGGGAGTAGGCGAATGGGAATATCCATTTAGGGTGGACACTTGGTTAGTGTCAAGTAAGAAAATGATCTTTTAGGTTTTGAAATCTTGGTGATGAAGCTTAAAGGGTTGAACTGGGTGTTGGTGAGACTGACCATACTGACCCCTTTAGGTGGCTGATGATCAGGGAGTGGATTATAGATGATGTTTGAATTTAGTGGATGATTTATGGGTGTATAGTCAAATGATACCTTACATTCCTCAATCAAGTCTTGTATGTCATGTTTTAGACGGAAGCACCTGTTAAGGGTGTGCCCTAGAGATTGGTGGTATTCATAGTGTTCCATTAGATTGTAGTGGTAGGGCAAAGGGTAAGGTGGAGGTCTTAGATCAGTCAACTACAACAACCTCTTTTGGATGAGGTACTCCATTATGTACTTATAGGAATATGGCAACGATATGAAGTTTCTCTTTTTCTTCTCTTCTTCGAGTACACCCGGGTATCTAGGATGGTATAACTACTATGTTTAGGGAGGAACAATATGCATAGCTGTAGGGTAGCTTTCATTCTATTGCGGTTGAGGCAAAACATGACTGCTATTTGACTAGGCCAAGGGACCTCAACAACTTAAATCAAATTAGCTTCTACTCGATTCATGGCTGCCTTCTTTAGGTTGGTTCTGGTGGAATTGGCGAGGGCAAGAGGTGCATCCTGTACTAAACCTGCTCTAAGGGATAACTCTACACTTGTGGCATTATTGACGACCTCAACGAAGCTACTCTGTGAGGCAGTCAGGAGCATTAGTTGGTAGGTGAGACCCAATGTTCTCAAAAAAGTGGATATCATATCCTCCTTAGACATAGGGTGTTTTAGGTTGGAGGTTCTCAATCTCCACCTATACGCAAAATCACTGATATTCTCCCCCATGACGGGTCTCATTCCTTCTACCTCTTCCCTGGTTGGCAGCATCTGAAGGTTAAATCTGTATTTGTTGAGGAATGACCATGTTAAGGCCCTTTATGTGCTGATATTGCTCTTTTCCTGGCTTACCAACCATTTCCCTGTATTCTTCTCCAGACTCTAGCTAAACATTTACATTACGATAGGCTCATCATATCCCCATTGGAACATAGTATTGCAATACATGTATAGGTGCAACTTAGGGCAAGTGGTACCATCATACTTTTCAATGTTAGGCATTTGGAAGTTTGGTTGTAATACAGCCCTACGGTGGGTACACAGATCTTTGAAGTCCATAGAGATGGACAACCACCCCCTTTTATTAACTTAACTTATGTTGTGAGCTTAGCTAGCTTTACACTGGTCTCATCATCCTTGGGAGGGGTAACAATCTCCTTTCCTTTCTTGTTAGATGCTAACAATCCATATTGCTCTTCTAAGTCAAAGAGGGAGCAGTGTTTCAATTGCATGTGTGTGGTAGTCCGAAGTAGAGCTATGACATAGATGGGGCCCTATGTGTAAGACTAGCCAAAAGGTGGAGTCTGCTCAACAGTACTTGAAGATAGTGACTCAGAGACTGTACTTTGGCCGTGGGGCCCTCCTTTCTTTAGTAGATACTTAAACATCAATTCTCAAATTTGGCGAGTGTTGGGATTTGAGACTACTCATTGGTATTAGGTTGGTGTGCGGTGGTAGAGAATTTTAGGGTGGTGAAGAACAATGATCATGCTTAGGGGTGGTTGTCTAGCCATTTTAGGACATGAAGTCCCCAATTAATCTCTCTACTTCAAACTTGTACCTTTTCAAAAGGATGTCTTCAGGACCTATCCTGCTTGGAGGTTGGTTTCTTGAGGGTATCTCTGAAGGGTAAGAGATGTGGTGCTTGCCATAGGCAGAGGTGTTGACTTGTCGGCCTTGGC
>JAOXJP010172106.1:0-12652 GCA_025762735.1 Platanus orientalis
CCAACATTCTTTACATAAACCTTGATGTTTTAACCATTCCAGATTTTCAGAACTTTGTTCTTCCATTCTTTCCTGGTTTCTCTTCTACATACTTTTTTCTTAACATTGTTTCTTCAATCCCTCACCCTTTTCTTAATTCCAGAAATTTTCTGGGTTCTTAATATCAGCCGAGAGCTTCATATAATACGTGAATTTTCTGGTTTTCTGGAAACCCCACAGCCCATACTTTGAACCTTGTTTATGCAATTCCCTGGCTGTTTTACTTATTTCAGAATCCCTAAACCCGACTTCCCAAATCCTCACTGTTTATTGATCTTATTAGTTTTCAAACCTCAAAACAACCCTCGTGGGTCTCTATAATAAGCCCAAAAAATTCTAATTTATGCATGCCGACATTTTGTTTGATGAAATACCGATTTGACCCAATACCTGAACCTAGTTTATTGATTCTCATTGCTTTGTGTAATTCCTAACATATCTAATTGCTAGTGAATGTACATGCATCCCGTATCAAAGAAGAACGGGACTGGGATTGGGATTACAGCCGATTTTATGGATAGGGGTTGGGATTCTAGTTGGTGTGAAGAGATGTAATGTGTTTCTGTTTTGACCCTAATTTATGCATGCCGACATTTTGTTTGATGAAAGACCTAAACACAAAGGATAAAACACAAGTTAAAGTTGGGGAATAACAGGGTATTCGGGCAGGCTCTAGAGATTCAGGTATTGGGTCAAATCAGGGTCAAAATAGAAGTCTAAACAGGCCTTGTTTAGGGGTAAATGAGCGGGATAGACAATTAGGTTTGTGGGGCTTGGGTCATCCTCGATTACTGACTGGAGTAGATGAAGAAGATCATCCCTGTGGAAGCCAAGACTTTCAATATTGAGACTGACTGACTAGTCAGGGAAGGAGAAGGTTATCAGGATTATCGAGCGAGGGAAGGGATATCAAAGCCAGATTCTAGTTCGGGAAAGGAGCACAAATTGGGTTGCTGGATGCCTATTGGAGGCCATTAATTGACCCCAGCAAGCTCGTCTACTTTGTTTGAGGAGGTAGGGATCGAAGGTTCTCTTGTTTCATTGCAGGGAGAACTCGAGAGGGAGGTTTGTGCTCCTGTCTGAGATAAATGAAGATGGGAAGGAGAAATGGGTGGCTATCCTGGAGGGCCCCAAGGCTGCAGGGTGGCACAACCTTTGTCAGTACATCTTGGAGGTAGCCAGCAATTACATGGGTATGCTAGCGATGAGGTTGTTGACCCCCCAGTCAGCAAGGCCGGAGGCTCAAGATGCTGAGCATAACTCCTCCTCTCGGCAGGAGTTATCTGACGTGGTGGAGCAGGTGCAATGTCTGTCCAAGATGGTGGTGATGTAGCGCACAAGATCTGATACCAAGATAGATGCAACACACAACTCACATACTGTTTCTGGGCAGAATGGAAGGGTGGAACAGCAGGTTACTTGAGGTGTTTATACTGGATTTCAGGATCTGTTCAGGGGTAACCAAAGCAGGGTGACAGTGGGGTTCTATGGGACTGCCTTGGCTTAGGAACAACAAAGATATAAGATCAGAGGTTTTCAGTTTATACCCAGATGTGCAAGACAGAAACCACAAGATATAGGTTCAGATAATGGCCCAAAAGTGGCCATTATCTGAACTGGCTCTCCCATTTACCTCTTTTTGTAGGGTGTAATTTTTCAGACTTGATGTTTAACTGGGACTGGATGGCTTTCTTGTAAACCTGCTGCTGTAAGGCGCTTTGCCTGCTGTTTCTGTTTTTAATGAAATCTTCCTTATCAATAAAAAAATATGGCCCAAAACTGATTCTGTTAATAGTGCCAACAGTAGGATAACGAAGGGATTGTATAAGGTTTAGGGGTTAACTATATAGTCTGTTGAGTACTAAGGAATGGGACTAAAGACAGCAGCTTTTGGGGGTAATTGAGATCAAAGGATGGATTCAAATAAAGCGGGATAAGGTCCGCAAACCATATAGTACTCAAGTAGTAATTAGAGCTTACCCTGAGGCTCAAATTAGTCCACGATTGGAGGTTGACTAAGGTCAATATGTGTACTGGTAGGGAGTGAAGAAAGCTGGTATAATGCTACTACAGGGGATTATCACAGAAAGGAGAATGATGAGGACATCTTGCCACGTGGGAAATTTAGAGTGTATCAGCTCCTGAGGAGAGTTCCCAAGAGCCTTTACATGGGCTAGGGGATGTTCGGAGTCCATCGCTTTGATTGGGAGGCGATTCGGAGCTGATTTGAGCATCGTGCATTTTTCGAGGCATGTGGAGCCCACTTGTCCATCTGGGTGGGTCCACATGTGGACTTCTATGGTTAGATGACATGTGGACATTTTATTTTATGTTTTGTTTTATTTTCAAGGCTTTTTATTCATTTTCTTTTAGTTTTATAGACACTTTTTAGTGTCTAGAGTAGTTTAGGAGTTATTGGTCATTTAATATTTGTTTAAGTGAGGGCATTCTAGTCCCTTCACTCGTTTTTTTATTTTTTAAAAAAAGGGAATACGTTTTGACTACTTCTATTTTGTAAGAAGAAGGGTTAAAACCCTTTTTTTATAATTATAAATAAGGGAAAGGCCTCATGGTCAAGAGACCCCCCTAGATTTTTTGAAATAAAAATTGTGAAAGCTCTTTTGGCTCTCTTGTTTGTGATCTTCCTTACGGCCGAAGCAGGTTCTTCTTTCTTGGTCTACCTACAAGGAACTTTGGGTTGGTGATTTCCCAAAGAAGAGGTTGGTGATTTCCTCAGGTACTTTATCCCTTCACATCTTCGTCATTTTCTTCATCTTCTTTCTCATCTCTTTCATAGTTTTTTCTGGTTTTCTTAAACCCACTTGCTCCTAACCCATCTTCTTATCCATAGCCTTCAAACTACACCTACCATCAAACCCAGCACTCCCGTAATCTTCCCACATCAACCGACCATTTTTTTCTTTGTTTCCTTCACTTGTTTCAATCTCTACACAGTCCCAATCACTCTCATAGTTTGCTGCACCTCCAGAAACCCATAAATTAACCCATTCGGGTGCCCTGTTTCTGTCCAGAATTTTGACATCCCAGCCCTTACTTCAACCAACTTTTGCAACTGGTCTTATTAATTTTTTTTTTTCCTTTTTTCATCAAAGGAGGTACTCCATTGTACCCTGCGATTGATCTGTCCAAGAGATTCATTCTGTTTTGGATCACCAAAACCCTAGTCAAGAACATTCAGCTATTAAACCCTGCCCAGATTTTTTGTGAACAACAAATTTTCCTTGTTTCAAGAGATTTATTTCAAGGGATTTATATTCGTATACCTGAGGCAGATTGAAGATCAATCCTTTGAAAGTTTCTACATGAAAGGGATGAATTATTATTGGTTCACTATTGCTGAAGCCAGTTTACATGCATGAAGAATGGGCTTGTGAAGAAATTCTGTATCATAGGTGTTTGCTTAAATTCCTAAGAGGGTGTTAAGAGTGTTTGGCTGTATAAATTTCAAGGCAAATAATTCCAATTGTTGATTGGACTAAAGTTGGATCTTATTCAAGTGGTTCTAAGGCCGAAGTTTGCTGTGGAGAGACCTTGACTCATTTTTGACTCATCTAGTGTTTGTTGAAAGTACTCAATGGGGTTGATTACATGCTACAGTTGGTGAATGCTTCAAGGATTGTGAAGGGAACTTTGCTGCGACATTTCTTACACTCTAAGCTTGTATACAGTGCCTTCTTTTCATTTATATGATCTCCTTAGCTGCTGTCCATAAGTGTGGGATATCTTCACAGGTTTATTGTGTTGTTTAGTCACTGCTTTACAACCCTATAGCTTGCTGCCAGCAACCTTATTTGTTCCCCATTTGAACTTTATCTTACCTAGTTTATACCCTTTTGGTATTTCCATATTTCACGTACTTTACTAGTCACATATGCACCCAGCTAGCCTGCTGTCCAGCCATACATCTGTCACTTTTACCCCCTTTTATATGCCCTTTTGTAGGACTTCATTGCATTGATTGTTAACTAGTCCCTAATTTAATTGGTAGCTTTAATTTTGGCATGTTGAGTTCTTAATTTTCATTCTTTTATAAGGTCCATGTTTTATTAGGTATAAGTCAAGTTATCATTTAATATTTTTTCCTTATTCTTTTAAAGCATGTGATAGAATAAAAATCTAGTTTATAGTATAAGTTGCTTCGGATTATTGACTTGTGAATCTCTTTACTGTTCTTGACATGCATACTACATCAGAGGAACTTAGCCTTTTATCAAACACATGGTAGGCATTCTGTTATAAAGGGTAGCAGCAATTTATATAGGTACCCTGCAGCACCAGAAACTTGTATAAAAGCTTAGCTTTGGTACTGATTCAGTCCCAAAGAGGTAGGTAGAAAGACACTGGAACACAGTACATATCTTGCATCACTCGTGGGATTCCGAACTAATGTTCGCCAGGTTGATTAAAGGTTGAATCTGGGCTGAGACGTCAAGGTTTACTTAAGTATGAATCTGGACTGTGTCTGGGATCAAGGAGATTGGAAATCATGGATTATGTAATAGGTTTAAAAGGGATGAAATCTGGAGCTGATTTAGCAAGGCTTCTAACAGGGTTGAATGCTGAGTTATGTGCAGTAAACAAGGTTACATCTGTGGAAAAACAGGGGCTGCTGATTAGGTTAAACTGGGACTGGTTTGAATTTAAAGAGGCTGGAAAAATCAGGATAAACAATGAGGGGTTTTGGGTATTTCAGGGTTGACATCAAAGGGCTGATTTCTGGGATGTTTACAGGTTTGCAGGTGACACTATCATATTCTGTGACAACTCCCAATGGCAGATTAAGTTGCTCCGCTGTGTGCTTCGGTGCTTCGAGGTGGTTTTTGGTGTTCATCTAAACCCTACTAAGAGTTCATTAATAGCTGCAGGGGAGGTGCCAAACTTTGACCAGCTTGCGGTTTTGGGTTACTGGAGGGGACATCTTCCATCTACCTACCTTGGGCTGCCTCTTGGTGCCTTGTATAAAAAGAAAGAGGTATGGGGCCCGGTTGAATGGTTGGAAGTCTCGTTACTTATCAAAAGGGGGCAAACTTACTCTTTGTAAGGCTTCTCTGGCAAACATCCCCATTCACCACTTATCCCTATTCATGGCATTGCCTTCAGTTTGTAAGGAGATTGAGAGAATTCAGCAAGACATTCCAGATGTTTTTGGTTTGGCATGGCGTTTGAACTTGGGGATGGGTGTCGAGTTAAGTTATGGGAGGATGTTTGGTGCAAAGAGATCTCTCAAGCAAGACTTTCCGGATGTTTTTGGCCTAGCAGTGGATCCTTCGGCGATGGTTGTGTCTAACTTCTTAATCTTGAGAGGTGGGATAGTTTGGTCACTAGTTTTGAGAAGGGATTTATTTGATTAAGAGATTGCACGTGTGACTCTGTTTATGGCTTGTTTGCAGGGGTCGCATATTGTCAAGGACCAGGAAGACCATAGGGTGTGGAAGGCCGGTGTGAAAGGTTAGTTCTCGGTGTCATCTTGTTATGGCCAGGTGTCTAATATTAGGGTGGAGTCTGGTCTGTGGAGAAATGTATGGTATAATGGGACTCCTCCTAAGGTCCAATTTTTTATGTGGACAGCGGTCTTGGAGAAGATTTCCACTATGGACTCTCTTTGGAGGAAAGGATTCTATTTACCCAGTATCTGCCTCTTCTATTATTGTGAGAGTGAATCAGCTTCTCACCTTCTTATCAATTGTCCTTTCTCTTGGGAGATCTGGTGTGGTTTAACTAGAGACTTTGGGACGACTTTTATTGCTTCTTCGAACCTTATAGGCTTGATTGGAAGATGGACAAACCCGGCGCTTAGTTGTTTCGGTAAGCAAATTTGGAGGATAGTGCTTGCAGCAGTGTGCTGGGCGATCTGGAACGAGAGGAATAACCGGGTGTTTAAGGGTTAAGTGGAGCTGGCTTGCCAAGTATATAGGAGTGCCAAAGATCTTATTTTTTTCTAGGCTCATAGATGCAAAGGTTATGAAGGTTTCCCGAAAGGGGCCTTAGTGAGGAATTGGGTGAGTACAATTGGGGCGCATGCTCTTTGAGAGGCCTTTGTTTTCTTTGCTTTTGTGGGGTTTGGCCCCTTGTTTTTTGTTCTCTTTTTTGGGGATTTCTCATCCCCGTTGCCTATGTTTTATCCTTTCCTAAGTAATAAAATTTTCTTTCATAAAAAAAAAAACTTTCAGCAAGAATTCCTTTGGAGAGGGGGGGGGGGAGAGAGGATGACAAGGGGTTGCATTTGGTGGCTTAGGACAGGGTGTGTACTTTGAAAGATAGATGAGGGACATGGTTAAGAAGAATATAGCCTTTGAATCGAGCCTTGTTATGTAAATGGCTTTGAAGGTTTGGCCAAGAGGAGGGGAGTTTGTGAAGGCAGGTGATGGCTGCTAAGTTTGGAATTGCGGATGATTGGGATCCTATGGTTACTAGGGATCCTTATGGCCGGAGCCAATGGAGAGGTATTATAACTCAGTTACAGTCATTTAAGAGTGATCTTGCTTTTGAGGTTGGGGATGGGAGGCACATCAAATTTTGGGAGGATGTGTGGTGTGGGGAGGTGCCTCTAAAGTTGGAATTTCCGGAAATTTTCTTTGTGGTGGTGGACCCAATTGCAGTGGTGGCATCTTATATGTCATTCATTGGAGGGGAGGTAGTGTGGTAGCCAACCCATTGGCAAGCAACTTTTGATTGGGAGATTCCAAGGGTAGCTCAACTTTTGGATAGGCTTCAAGGAGCCTGAATCAGATTGGGGAAAGAGGATCATTGTGTGTGGGTAAAGGGGAATGGGGGGCTCTTCATGTTCACAGTGAAATCTTGCTATGACTTTCATGGTTGATGCATTGGTGGTGGAAGGCCCATGGGATGCAGTGTGGTATAAAGCCATTGCCCCCAAGGTCCAATTCTTCTTATGGGTTGCGCCCTTGGACAAGATCTCAACAATGGACATGCTTTGGAGAAAGGGATTTTACTTGCCTAGTATTTGCCTATTATGTTATCAGAATGCAGACTCGTGCTCTCACCTCATACACTGCCCCTTCACTTGGGAAATATGGTGCGGAATAGCAAGGGGTTTTGGGATACCTTTATAGCCTCCTCAAATCTGATAGGCCTTCTTCAAGAATGGAGAACTGCTGCATTGAACAGACTAGGCCAAAGGATTTGGAAGCTTCTTCCTGCAGCGGTTTGTTAGGCGGTCTGGAGGGAGCGAAACAATAGGGTTTTTTAGGGTCATTTGGAGCCTGTGTTCCAAGTATATCGAAGGACCAAGGATATGATCATTTTTTGGGCAAGAAGGTGCAAAGGGTATGAGGGTCTTCCTGTAGGGGGCCTAATCAGGGATTGGTCCAACTCCATCGGATCTTCTTAAGTGTAGGGTTTGGTCTTGTGGCTTTTGTTTTGATGTAAAGGGTTATGCCCTTCTTTTCCTCTTTCTGTGGAGATCTCTCATTACCTCCTCTATTTCCTTTTCGCGTTAATCAATAAATTTTTCATTCATCAAAAAAAAAAAAAAAAAAGGTTTGTGGGGCTTAGATTAGGAAAGGGCTAGGGCTGTATGGGCAGGGATATAGGAATGAAACAACAGGATGTTATAGGACTGTTGCTGGTTAATTAGGTATAGGGAAGATAAGGCTGATACTGATCACTTGAGATATGGTAATAAGGCTGGTTTTAGGGTCAACAAGGAGTCTCAAACAATGATAAAACAGAGACTGAATACTCTTGATTCTAGGACTGATGTCAGAGGCTAAATTGGGTTTAAACTCTTAGAGATTTTAGGTTCAAAATCAGGTTGTAAGCAGAAGATATTCAAGGGCTGTTTCTGGGACTGAAATCAGAGTAAATCGGAGTAGTTCTGATCATATTTCAGACTCAAGCCGACATTCAAAACAGACAGCAATACCTTAGCCGCAGGTATATAACTTCAGAATTAGAACTTCCTTTAATTAAACCACTCTACTACCGCAGGTGATAACTCTGGGTGATCTCGACTTTACTTCATAATTCTATATGGGAAATTAGGTATACAGCTGCCACGAGGGAGAAACCAGGTAGCGATGGGTTTTAGGTCTGAAAACTCAAAGAGAAAGGGGTCAAGGGGTGCCACAGGCTCTAGGAAAGGTAGGGAATGTAGTTCCTTGAAGAAATAAAAAACAAAACTGATGGGAAAAGGTGCCACAGGTCTGTGAACAGGGGGAATTGATTCTTGATGGAGGAGTTTAAGGGGAAGGGTTAATAGGGCTAGTCGATGGGTTAGGCGAAGAAAACCAGTGTTTCAAAGTGGGAATAAAGAAGATGATGGAAGATAAAAAGGGGTTTTGCAGGTTACTAATCAAGATGTTATCAAGATTGATTCTTGCTACTTGGAGACTTTTAATGGTGAAAATCTGCAGAGAAAGTAAATAAACAAAGGAAAAGAAGAAGAAGGAAGGTACCTTGTGAAGAAAACCCTACCCCACAACCTTGGAAATCCCTACATGGGGTTCAAGTTTGGCACAAAACTAGTTATCAAAAGAAAAAAAGTTTGGCACAAAACTTGAAAGCACTCTAGTTGTGGCCCTTGTGGGAGACAAAAACCAGCAAATTTTATTATTCATAACATGTTTTTAAAACAATGTGGCTGGCCCTTCTTTTATAACCCACGACTAGCCTTAGTTCCCTTACAAAACTTTCTGCTTTTAGAAACAAGAAACTTCTAATAAAAAATAAATAAAAACTCCCTACTACAAATAAACTCCAAATCATGAACCATTTGCAACTGAGGACCTCTAATCTAACTCGGATTTGACAAAGACTCCTAAATCCTATTTTCGTCACTTGCTGATGTCCACTTAGTATTTTGGCCATAACATTAAATCACATCGGATTCTCCAGATCTTGGTCTCATTGGAAAGGTAACTGAATAACCTTTCAAATGGCAACAAAATAAAGCCAAAAAGACAAGTTTTGACCTTAGAAAACTTGGGCTAAAAGTGATGGGATTACAACTTTTGACTTAAAAATTCTTAATGATACTAGGGAACTAAATTTAAAATTCAGCAATTACATAATGATAAAGACTAATTAAAATCCCAACAAAACTAAAATTAATGTTCTCCATAATATGCTCCACACGATCTACACTTTGGTTGCCACACTTGTGGGTCCATATCTCATAGGTCACAGGATCGAAACCTGGCTCTGATACCAAATTTGATGTTGGATGCATGTACATTCACTAGCAATTAGAGATCCTAGGAATTACAAAGGCAATAAGAATCAATAAACTAGATTCCTATTCTCTAAGTCAAGTACACTTTGAATGCAATTAGGAAAGTAGGTAATAAAACAGCTTAAAACTGAAATTAGAACCAAATAAAGAATGAAACTAACAGATTTTAAATGCAAAATTAATTAACTACTTGCAGACCTAAAGAAAACAGCAATGAGTCAATGCATGAAAGACCCAAACACATAAGGATAAAACACAAGTTAAAGTTATGGAATAACAGGATATTCAGGCAGGGTCTAGAGATTCGGGTATTGGGTCAAATCAGGGTCAAAATAGATCAGGATCAAAATAGATGTGTAAACAGGCTCTGTTTAAGGGTAAAACAGCAGGATAGACAATAAGGTTTGTGGGGCTTAGATTAGAAAGGGCTAAGGCTGTATGGGCAGGGATATAGGACTGAAACAGCAGGGTGTAGTAGGCCTGTTGTGTTTAATTAGGTTGCAGGTTATAAGATCAAATAGGGAAGATAAGGCTGATACTGATCACTCAAGATGGGGTAATGAGTCTAGTTTTAGGGTCAACAAGGAGTCTCAAACATTGATAAAACAGAGACTGATAACTCTCTATTCTAGGACTGAAGCCAGAGGCGAAATTGGGTTTAAACTCTTTGAGATTTCAGGTTCAAAATCAGGTTGTAAAGATATTCAAGGGCTGTTTCTGGGACTGAAATCAGAGTAGTGCTGATCAGATTTCAGACTCAAGCAGACATTCAAGACAGCAATACTAAAGCTGCAGTATATGATCTTCAGAATCAGAACTTCCTTCAATAAAACCACTCAGCTACTTTCACAAGTGATAACTCAGGGTGATCTCGTCTTTGCTTTAAAATTCTATATGAGAACTTAGGCCTACAGCCATCAGGGAGAAACCAGGTAGGGATGGGTTTTAGGTCTGAAAACTCAAAGAGAAAAGGGGTCTAGGGGTGCCGCAGGCTCTAGGAAAGGTAGGGAATGTAATTCCTTGAAGAAATCAAAAAGAAAGTAGATGGGAAAAGGGGCTGCAGGTCTGTGAACTGAGGGGAAATTGATTCTTGATGGAGAGTTTAAAGGGAAGGGCTAATAGGGCTGGCCGATAGTTTAGGCGACAAAAATCAGTGTTTCAAAGTGGGAATAATGAAGATGCTGGAAGAAAAAAAGGGTTTTGCAGGTTACTAATCAAGAAGCTATCAAGATTGATTCTTGCTACTTCTTGGAGACTTTTAATGGCCAAAATCTGCAGAGAAAGTAAATAAACAATGGAGAAAAAAAAAGAAGAAGCAAGGTGCTTTGTGGAGAAAACCCTATCCCACAACCTAGGAGATCCCTACCTAGGGTTCAAGTTTGGCACAAAACTTGAAGAAGAAAGCACTCTAGTCGTGGGAGAGAAAAACCAACAAATTTTATTACTCATAATATATATATATATATATATATATATATTTAATAAAAGAAAATTTCATTAACAAGTAAGAGTATAGAGTTAGTGGATACTATGAAAAGGAGAGTTAATATTGCTTGTCTACAAGAGACTTAGGTGGAAAGGGAAAAATGATAAGGACATTGATGGCTTTAAACTTTGGTACAGAGGAGAAGTCAATAATGAAAATGGGGTAGGAATAATAGTAGATAAAGACCTAAAAGAGGAAGTTGTAGATGTTAAAAGAATTGGTGATAGGATTATAACAATTAAACTTGTCTTAGAAAAAGAGATAATTAACATAATTAGTGCTTATGCACCTCAAGTAAGACTATATGAAACTACTAAAAAACACTTTTGGGAAAACATGGATGGATTATTTCAAGGAATTCTTGAGTCTGAGAGAATATTTATAGGTGACTTAAATGGACACGTGGGGAAGCCTAGTGGCAGATATGAGAGAGTCCATGGAGGATATGGATTTGGAGAAAAGAATGCGGCTGGAGAAGCAGTCATGGAATTTGCAATGGCATATGATCTTGTGGTTGCAAACACACACTTCATAAATAAAGAGGAACATTTGGTTACTTTCAAAAGTGGGTTAAATAGAAGTCAAATAGACTTTTTTTCTTATTAGGAGGCTAGAAAGGTCAATATGTAAGGATTGTAAGGTTATTCTATGGGCGAGTTTTACCACACAACATATGCTAATGGTGTTAAATGTTCGTATTAAAAGATGGAAAAGAAAGAAATGGGTAATTAATTATATATGAATTAAATGGTGAAACCTAAAAATGAAAAATTAGTGAAATTCAGAGGCATTGAAAAACGAGGAGAAATAGAATTTGGAAGAAGATATAAATGTCATGTGAAATGAAATGATTGGCTACATTAAAAGAGTAGCAAAACAGGTTCTTGGAGAATCTAGAGGAAAAGTGCAACCATCTAAAGAAACTTGGTGTTGGAATGATGAAGTCCAAAAAATCATTAGAGATAAAAGTTATTGTTATAAGAATTGACAGAAAACTAAAAATATAAAAGATCTAGAAAGATATAAAAATGCTAAAAAAGAAGCTAGGAAAGCTTATGTGATGCAAAATTTAGGGCATATGATGACCTTTATCATAAGTTAGGTACTAGGGAGGGTGAGATGAGTGCATATAAACTTGCAAGAATAAGGGATAGGAAATGTAGATACCTAGACCATGTTAGATGTATTAAAAGTGAGGATCACAGAGTCTTAGTAAAAGACGAAGAGATTAAAGAAAGGTGGAGGAACTATTTTCAAAAATTATTAAATAAGGATCATGTAGAGAATGTCGGTTTAGGAATCGGTAAAGTAGAGGAGATTATGGATCATAGATATCTTTGTAGAATTAGTGTAACAGAAGTTAAAGAAGCTTTGAAGAGAATGAAGATAGGAAAGGCATTAGGAACAAACGGTATCCCAATTGAGGTTTGGAAATTTATAGGAGACGATGGCTTATCATGGTTAAGTAAACTTTTTGACAAGACCATTAAAACTAAAAAAATACCAAAAGTGGAGGAAAAGTATTGTGGTCCCTATATACAAGTACAAGGGGGATATTCAAAACTACACCAATTATCGTAAGATCAAGTTTATGAGCGATACAATGAAACTATGGAAGAGAGTGATTGAACATCAACTAAGACATAAAACTAGAGTGTCAAAATCAATTTGGATTTATGCCTAAGAGATCAACAACTGAAGCCATTTTCTTGCTTCGGCGATTGATGGAAAAGTGTAGAGAAAAGAAGAAAGATCTTCACATGGTCTTTATTGACCTAGAAGAGGCATATGATAAGAGTACCAAGATCATTTGGTGGGTTTTGGATAAAAAAGGGTTCCCAAGTAGATATATTGACATAGTTAAGGATATGTATGATGGAGCGATAGCTAGTGTTAGGACAACGGGGGGAGAG
>JAOXJP010172117.1:0-12652 GCA_025762735.1 Platanus orientalis
ACTTTTATTTTAGCTCAAACACAGCCACCCAATCAGATTTTACACAGAAATCTGGGTGTGTTTTTCAAAACCGTTTCCAAAAATTGATTCCTTTATCAGGTTTGTGGCTTATGGACTAGGCAATGGGGCCTTGATTCGCTTTGGAAGGATAAGTGATGCAGTAACAATGCTTTGGCATATGATTTTACAGCGGTTTTAGGTTAACATTGAGAAAGGAGGGCTTGATTATGGAGTATTTGGTTAGAGATGGTAGTTATTCTCTTGGAACTTGCGTCTTAGGCAAGATTTGAATGATTGGGAGGGGAAGGAGATGGCTTGGCTCTTGCTTAGGCTTGATGGGATTCATTGTGCCGAGTTGGGGAAGACAGAAGGGTGTGGTCATGCAATCCAAAATTTATGTTCTTGATGAGCTCCTTTTGTCAGGCCTTGGATTCTAATGGGGAGCTGCATTTCCTGTCAAGTTCATTTGGAAATTACAGCTACTGTCCAAGGTGGCCTTCATTACCTGGCTTCTACATTGGGGTAGAGTTCTCACAGTTGACAACATCGTGGACAGAGGAATTCAGATTCTTAATAGGTGTGAGCTTTGCTGCCAAGATGCTGAATCCATCAATCATTTATTCTTGCATTCCCCTATATCTACAGCTGTGTGGAACCACGTTTTGAAAAGGTTAAGTCATCATGGATGATACCGGGGTCTGTTCAGAGCCTTATTCTCAAATGGAGCTAAGGTAGAGTTCGAGGAGGAAGGCTGTCCACTAGTGCTGTATGTTGTGGAAGTGTGTTTCTTTTGTGATTTACTAGGGTGTGTGGTTTGAAAGAAATAGGCAGATATTTCAAGGGTCTGGTTCTGATGTTGCAAAACTGCTAGAGACTATCTCTCCTTGTTGTTTAGCTGGGTTTCTCATCTTCCTTTATTCAAAGGGATGCGGTACTAAGATTGGGTGTTTGACTGGGATTTAATTGTTTTTCTGCAAGTTTGCTCCCATTGGGGGGAGTTGCATCTCTCATACCTCTCTCCCACTTTTGGTTTTCAGTAAAAATTTTCCTTATTGAAAAAAAGAAGAAATGGAATGGTGTATGATAGAGATCTTTATTTTTTAATGAATGAAATTTATTTTGGTTGAAGGCTTCCACTGTATGAAATCTTAGGTGATCCTACCTAAGTTTTCTCTCTTCTATTGAATCCTTTCATTTATTCTTCTCCTCCAACTGATATTCTTCTCTCTTTTCCATCTTGAGTTTCTGTTTACAAATTAATATTCACATCATACCTCTTAATCTATTGATGTGATCCCGTAAATATATTCTTAATCATCTTTTCAATCCCGACTATTCCTTTTAGTATGGTCATAGATCCCTAGACTGTCCTACCACCAACTTGGTATTAGAGCAAGCTTAGAGGATGGTTTTAGATATTAGGACTCAGTTTGTTCTCCCTGTTGGGATGGCAATCAAAGTTTTGATTAGTGGCAGGTATAAGGAGAATTTGATTTTCACAACTTTGGTTGAGAAGATCTTGTAAGATGTAAGCAAAAGTGATAGTGCTGATTACAAAAAACAAAACAAAACAAAAAAAAAATCTTTGGAACACCATAAAGTGGTGATAGGTAAGAAATGGATCGATGAAAAGAAGAAAACTTTTGATAAGACGACACATATTTTACAGATCTTTATCTGAGCCCTTAAAGAATCAAATGATACTTAAATTAGTGGAAGGAATAATCTTCAAATTGAATCAAAATTTGAAATTCTACAGTTACTACTATGAAGATTTCTTGGTAACTCCATAGGTTAACTAGTTTGCTTTTGAGGACCCAATTATTTTGTTGTTCTTGCAACACTACAAAACTTGAGGACGAGTTTTTTTTTTTTTTTGGAAATAGGGGAGATCGATGCAATGCAAAGAAATATACAGATTTAAGTTGTAGGGGTATTTCGAAATTATGGGTTTAAACTTTTTGTTTGGCAACAATTTTTAATTGTACCGGTTTTGGATTAATCTAGGTTAGTTTTCTATTAGTTAGTTTAGTGGATTTTATTTATTTTTAATTTTGTTAGGTTTTATTAACTTTTAGGAAGTGAAAAATCTTATTTCGAATTTTGGTAAGTTGATACTTGCCCATTTGGCGTGAAAGGTTCAGTTACCTTTCCAATGAGCCACGATTCTATGAATATGATGTAATTTGGGAAAATTATGATCAAAATACTGGTAAGGTATCAAAATATGATGGGATTTGTATTTTTTTATAATTATTTTAGTTACGAGTCTTTAGGGTTTAAGGTTTGTCTATAAATATGGAGGTGGTGTAACCATTGTTGCAGGGAAGCTTGACCTAAGGTGCGAAACTTGCTTCATAGGAAGTTCATTGGGGAAGCTAATTCAATTTGGCTTCCCCAACATTGGGGAAGCGTTTTGGGAAACATGAAAATGCATTTTAAGAAGTGTAGGAAGCGTTTGGGAAAGCGTGGGAATCAAATAGGAAAGCATTATTTGAACACAAAAAAAATTCACTAGTTTAATTATTTCAACAATTAACTAACCAAATGCAAACAAATTTCATTATTTTAGCAATTCAATAAAACTTCTAACCAAAAACTCAAATAGGTATGCAAGCAATATATTGTAAAAATTAGTATAAAGCTAAGGCCTATGTGATATTGCTACAGTTCAAATGCATTTATAGCTTAAGCACACAATAACATAATAATGATTCTTAGGTATTTTTTGTTCATAATTAGTTGCATATCTATGTCATGATTCTATGTTACTTGCATATTATAATAGCTATAATTTTGGTTTGTTTATTACCATGTCGACATTATTCACTTGATTGTACTGTAGTTGTATTTATTCATTGTAACTCATTGTTATATCACTCATTGTAATTGTACCTATTAATTGTAGATTTAGTTATTTACTTCTATTAGTATTATCTATTAGCATATCTATCATATTGGCCAAATAGAATGGTCTACAATAGAAGTAATACTAATAGCAACCTAAAATACCAACCTAATAAATCTGTCTGACATGACTTTCTAATAAAAATAAAACTTAAATAGCCAAATCATGTGGCCAAATAGAATGGTCAACCAGCCCTCAATTTTGCCTATAAGAGGTGCTTACAAAATTGCCCAAAAACAAAAACTTAAATCCTTTCTATGCCATAATTCTAATAATTAATAAAATATGAAATAAACTAATAAAATCTCTACTAAAAGACCCTAAAACAAAACCAACCCCCCCGTAATATGTTCCCATGCTCTTTCTTGTTAGTCTTCATGCATGAACCCCACCAAGACCATGTGTGGGCCCCACTTTGCTCCAATGTCCTCATCAAAAAGTTCAGATAATGGTCTGGCTGGTAGAGGTTTGATGGTATAAATCTGTAGTACTTTGGGATTGGTTGAAAGATATCTTCAGATTCAGGTACAGTGGTAAAGCTAAGTTGGCAGCAAAGGTAGAGTTTAGTAGAGCAACTTGGCAGTATATGGGGACTGGTATAAGGTATCTGTAGGCATAAGAGTACTGGACAGATTTCCTCGTAGGTGTTTTACTAAACAGGAGGTGGGTAGAAGCAAACCAGCAGTACTATTTGGTTTTAAAATCAAAGCAAGATAACCCACAATGGCACACCTATATAGCAGTGGTAATAAGCTTTCAAATACTAGGACAGACTTCCCTCAGGTTGGTTATCAAACACATGGTAAACATTCAGTTTTGTAGCAATAACAGCAACTTAATGAAGCATTCCATAGTATCCAACAAGTCAATGATTTCAGACTTTCACAGCAGCAAGGTTTTATGGGTCTAAAGGGATAGGTCTTATAAAATATGGATCATAGAAGCTAATATTAAGGATCCTATTCCGGCAGCAATGTTCAGGCCTTGCAGAAGGACCTGTAGAACCCCGACTGCAGGCTTAGTGATGCGGACAATCAAGCAAGACTTATGTCTGTACCCCCACATAAGAGGGCACAATTTAAATTTACATGCTCTGTAGGGTCAATTCAAATTTTATAAGTGGTGAGTAACTTTGTAATAAGGCCAATAGTGCCATGTTAGTTTAGTTCTTTTGGTTTTTTAGTTGTAATCCAGTTTTTCACTTTGGGTCCAGTTTTTCTATGGCAAAAAACTTGACTTTTTGGCTTGATTTTGGTATTATTGGATATGTTATTCAATTACTTTTCTAATGAGAAGACTAAGATTGCACAAATCTGAGTTGATTTGGGAAAGTTATGATCAAATTACTGAGGAGTGGTCACTAAAAATGGGAATAGTGTTTTTAAAAAGTCTTTAAGTTATAAATTTTAGGAAACTAAGTTCTTAGAAAGTATTTATGTTTTAGGAAACTTGGCTAGTAAGTTTAGGATTTTAGAAAGTTTCTAATTATAGTAAGTGTCTAATTATTTAAGATTGTAAGTCTATTTAAAGGCATCCCTTCCCCCATAATTTGATAGTGAAAAATAAACAAGTTTTTGAAGATTTGGGTATTCACAAAGTGTGGCTGTAGCCATATTCTCCTCTTGATGCCATCTCTTAGGCTCCCCCTCTTCTCTCTATGTGGGGTGTAGCACCCTAGTGCACTTGTGAGTATCGACCTCACCCTCCCTCTTTCTCCAAGGTGTTTCTCTTATCTATTCTCTTTCTCTTTTAGTCTATGTCAATTTCTCCTCTTATATTCTTTCTTATCTTCTTCCACTATAAGATTCTTTACCGGTTTTCATTAAAACCTCCATTAAAGAACCTTTACTTTTATGAAATTCTTTGATTTGACCCATCAAATATTATTTGAATTTCATGAAATTTTAACTGTAGAACTCTAGAACACATTAGAAACAGCCATAAAAATATCATAATTTTCTAACATGTCCGAGGGGCATTTTGGTAATTTTTAGATTTTCTTTCCAAAATTACAAAAATACCCTTTTGGGGGTCTTTTTCCTTATTTTATTATTATTTTCATTCTATATTCTTCTAAACTCTATTTTTGTGATTCTATTATCTGTTTTTTCTTATTTCGGGGCTATTTGAAGTGCTAAATTCAATTCTTGAAAGCTTTTTGCTTCCGCACTTTAAATCTAACCATTGTTTGAGGGTTTTGGAATTACTCTACATTAATTTGTGGTATCTTCCCCTTGGTATTGCATCACTTAGGTTTATGGGATTTCGTTTTTGGGACTTGACAGATATGGGTATTGATCCAAGTGTTGCCGCAGAGCTTCATCAAGTGCAGAAAATCTGCAGGAGTGTTTAGAGAAGGGTAGGCTTCATGTAGACCCCAAAACAGGGATCGGGTTTTGGGATTGTAGGGATGTCTTGGAAAACCTGGTATGAAGCATCTCACCAGCACACAATGGATTGGTGTTTCACCAATCTTGAACAGCCTAGGAGTCTCACACTAGGGAACCCATCGCAGGTTTAGGTTTTCAGCGGAGCTTGAAAACTGAAGAAAAATTTCTTTTATTTGATCATTGAATTGATTGCAAGAGAAAACTCCCCTTCAAATAACCACTCCACCTTCCCAAAACACTCCCCCAATGATTTCCCCTCTTTCCAAAAACAAAACTGTCATTAAAGACATCCTCCCCCTTCTAAAAACATATTTCAAAGGTCAATTCCAATAATACCCCATACAATTAATATGTCCTACTCTACTTAAAACTGAAGAATGATTAAGTAAAACATGAAATAATCTCTAGTAAAGGCTCCAAAAGCTCTATGTGATGTAACAAAGGTGCTCCCCCCCATGGCTGTTCACATGTGGGCTCCACCATGGCCACACGTGGGTCCCACTTGGTCTTCAATGTCAGGCATCAGAAGCATGTCATGAGCATCATATTCGTTGGGCACCTCTTTGATGTACTGAATGTGGGAGCAGACATGCATGCTGGAGATACAACGTCTGAACTAATCTTACTTACCAAAGCTGTATGCATGTGCATGTATGTATAGTATATTAATGTATGAGGTCATAGTTCTAAGAGAACTTCAAATTCTCGTTTCATCAAGTGAAAATATCTTTTTTAAGTCTGTAATATTAATGTTTTAACTGAACAAAATCCATTAGACATGCCTGGATCTTTATTACATAGTTTTATGGAATTTTTATAGAATCTAACAAAATAGATTCGTTTTGATGCCTAAATTTCTGGGCTGAAGATGTCCCAAAGTTTGATATGATATCAGATTTGGTCTGGTGTCTTGTCAAGACGTGAATTAGCATGAATTGCATCAATTTATGTTTGCTTCAGCTCAGAACTGTCTGATCTGAGAAATCTTAAATATTCTTTTGGGTAGGATAAAGTTATGATTTACCTTGCTTGAATTTGTGTTCAATCCTGCATTACTGGATTATAGGGAAAATTTAATTGTTGATACTAATTGACTGATAAGAATTTTCATGTTATTAAAAAAAAAAAAAAAAAAAAAACAGGTTGGTAATAACAATCATATCTTCCGCTGGTCTTGCCAAAGCCATTATTGCTACTTATGCCATCAGATTGTCCGGCGTAGCTCACAGCATTATGGACCCAAGGGTTGCAAACAGCACACTGTGGGATGATCCAGAACAGCTGAACCCAACCAGGTCACAGGAGGGTTTCAACCATTTGGCATCACTTGATCAGTAGCAGCAGACATGACCAGAATTTGATTTGAACCCAAACCTATGGTTTTCCAATCAATTCTGAAGGGAAGGGCTGCTAAGACACCAGGTCACTTGGGTTCTTGTCTCTCTATTGTTGCATTGGTTTGTGTATGGTATATATATGTATGTGTGTGTGTGCGTGTGTGTGTGTGTGTTTTCATCTTCTTTCAGTTCCTCCTGTTCGCTGTTGGTAGCAGAAAATGAGCTACCGACAACTTAAATGTGAGAACTAATAATGTACTTGTGTTTGAGGGCAATATATTGGTCATCATCATACTCATTTTGCACTGTGAGCTCCCCCTTAAACTAAAAATGACTCCATTCCTGGAAATCTAACCAGCTAAAAGTGTTTCCCACTGATGCTAATGGGCCGTGCACAAACTACTTAGGACTGTCTAAAGAGTTCTCGACAATCTGGATCATGACATGGTTGTGGTACATCAAAGTGGTAAGTTTACAAATAGCATATCTGATGCAGCATGCATATATGCTAGTGGGTGTGTGCACAAGGAGCTAGGAATAAAATTGAAAGAGTATTGATAAAGCATAAACAAGATTCCTACTAATAAGTCCACATGCTAATCCGAGTAGTTCTTTTAATTAAATTCATTATGCATGATAAGAATTAAGGCTTACAAAATTAATGAACAAAATAAGTAACCTAACTAGATGAAGGATTACCTAACTAATATTAAAAAATCAGAACTGTAGAGTAGTTGTCTAAAAATTTTGAAGCATGGGTGAAGAAAGAATATGTCCAAAACAGGGTAATAGTGGGGCCAAATAAACAATAGATGCACGAACTAATCAGGGTTAGTTAATGGAGTTGACTAACAGGCTAGGGTGTGTGTCTTGTGACTGAAATTAGGAAAATATTTGCAAAGTATGGAATTCAGCACCAAACAACTTCCATTAAACCTACACGAGTCACTACTGTCAAGGAGCTTCATAGAGACTAATTAGAAGATACCTGGGGATTGCTCTTATTAATGAGAGCTAGAATCATGGTACCTCCTATGTGATGTCAATGCAGGTTATTCTCTAAGAAATCAGGGAGCAATAGGGCAGTTTGAAGACCAAAATCTCTCTCAGAATAGGGGTGCCACCACCTTCTAAATCAAGCTGATGTGGTTGGGCCTTGATGACAATTTTCTGTAGGAGTCTTTCACCATGGCTATCACCAAGGAGTCCTTCAACAATAGGGAGTGCCAAATCCTTCAATGATTTGTTGGATTGGTGTAGGTACTGGATCTCCTACAAAGACTTTTTTCTCCCCTGTTTAATGTTTGCAATTGATATACTTGCATAAGTGTCAATCATAACAGAATTTAGAGGCTGGTATTGGCTGCCTTAGAGTCGTACAAGACCTAGTAACATCCTCTTGGAGAATATCTCTGCTTAGCTTCTAAGATTTAGGAGTTTGGAGTTGATCTCCAATGAAACCCCCAAAGTGGCTGGTATTGGCTGCCTTAGAGTCGTACAAGACCTAGTAACATCCTCTTGGAATATCTCTGCTTAGCTTCTAAGATTTAGGAGTTTGGAGTTGATCTCCAATGAAACCCCCAAAGTCATTGTTTAATGCCTGTTGTTGAAATAAGTGATTAAATTTAAATCACTTTTGAAATTTTAAGTTGGGTCCCACCATAGAGTGCATTGTCCAATAGTCCTACAACTTATATAATGCAGCCCATGATCAAATCCTTGGGGAATAGTTGGTGTTAGATGATCTTGTGCAAGCCTATGTTCAGCCAAATCACGTCTGATGGTATTTGGATTTGCTACAACCTCTTCAAACCGACTGAAAACCCAATGGAAAGTTGTATAAAAGTGATTCTTCCAGCCTCATGATACTCCAAGGTTATTTAGATTGTTCAAATCTCCGAAGAAGATGATTGTATAAGGAACCTTTGTAGATTGATAGGATTCAACACAGTAAAATCTGTAAAATAAAAGAAAAGATGACGAAGAAAGAGGGGAGAAGTCCTTTGATCCATGGGGAAGGGAGTAGCCTATACTACAATCATTAAATTAGGATTACATTTAGACCTATTCCAGGGTTTTGTAGTTCTTCAGTTGCAATAAGCAAGATGAAGAAGAAGACATCAATGTGAAAAAACCTAAATTTTATTCAAATATTGCATGAGGAGATTGGCTGGTCGTGGGCTCTATAAATAGAGTCCCACGGTCAGGGTTTTTACATAAAATAGAAATTGGACAAATAAAACCCTCTCTCTACTACTCTCATGACTAAAATAAGCTTATACTACTACTAATAATAAAAATACCCTCAAATAACTCCTACGAACTAAAATACCCTCAAAATTCTGTGTTCCCTTTTATATGAGACACAATTACATAAAGAAAATAAAAGAACAAAAATAAAATGGTCCTAAACATAGCCCAATCATCATCCCAGTCATGATATCCGCATCAATATCCAGATTAAGTTGTGGCCCATTAATGTGTTTGTCTAACATCTATTGTCATTGTGTAATTTATTTATTTTTTCTCTTTTCATATGCATCAAGCCTATGAATTTTAGTTCACAAACCTCTTATGACTCCTCATGAGATATGGAGTGTTAATCAGCTGGGTAAGTCATTGTTCCTATGTTATTTAATCCAAATTCTGTGTTCTTACATGAACTAACTCTATGCCGAATTAAAAGCTTGAGCTACTCTCTGGATGAAATGATGGAACAAACTTAGCCAACATGCATGCACACCCTACACACAGATGCACAAGGGATATGGGCAGAATCTTTAAGATGATGGCTAGTTTATGTCAGATCAATCTTCTTTCTTAATTCTGTGTTCTAGATTTGACTCATTGCTTCCTATGTTATTTAATCCAAATTCTGTGTTCTTACATGAACTATACTCTATGCCGAATTAAAAGCTTGAGCTACTCTCTGAATGAAATGATGGAACAAACTTAGCCAACATGCATGCACACCCTACACACAGATGCACAAGGGATACAGGCAGAATCTGTAAGATGGTGGCTAGTTTATGTTAGATCAATCTTCTTTCTTAATTCTGTGTTCTAGATTTGACTCATTGCTACTTTTGTCAAATGTGCAGCACGAATCTGTTGAGTTTTACAGAAACTTCTCACTGCAATGTCTTGGGTCCAGTTGTTCCTATAGTATTATAGCTTAATCTCAAGTGTATTGCGAACTGAGACCTACCACTTTATATAAAAGATTGCCTAGGCGAAAATTTAGCATGATCATATGAACTTTACAATCTAATTTGTTTATTATTATTATTTTGTAATAATGTATGGTTGGCTGTTTTCTGATCATGCTAATCTTTTGCTACCACAATTTCTTTTGAGACACATTCAATGTTGGATCCTGATCTTGTGTGGGTCCTGTGGTACTGAAATCTTGATTTCTCCTTCAATATATTCATGATCTATTTGTTTTGTTGCTAGACATGTCTTTTCATCAAAGAGATTCAAACAACTTAGGAATCTTAGTTGCAGTCTAGGTGGTGATCCATAAATGGATAAAATCGAAAAGAGCATGTGGCAGGCACTGATAGGAGAAGCAAACCAGTTATAAAGTGGATGAGTTAGTGGAAGGAAGAGAATCCATGACCGAAGATGGTTGAAACCAAACCAATAGTTAGTATTTGAAATTTGGAAGTAGGCAATGTGAATTAAAAAAACTGCTTGCACTTGCCTATAAGACGTTTATAAAAGAAGGCACGATGACAAAAAATCCTTCAACACACACTCAACAATCCAACTACACTGATTATCTTTCAAATTTTAGTCTACTTTGTTCGTTACTTTCAGTAGATTGTTAGCCCAGATTCGTTCAAGTCCTTCAGTTAGTTATTATTGTTGTGAGGTTTTTCTCGGCTCTTTGCAAGTTTAAGTTTAAAGTTATGCAATTCAGGTTTTTTTTTAATAAGCAAGTGGGTCAGTGGTTCGTAATTAATAGGTGAAGATGGGTTTGGAATCTAAGTTTGTGGTATGAACCTTCATTGGCTTTACCAACCTAGCAAGCTGGCATCTTCTATTCCAGTTTCCTTATGTGCTTGTCATATTCAGTGATTGTTTACTTTGTTCTTAGTTGGTATCTAGTAAAGATTTGAAGTCCTTGATCACCAAGTCAGAAAGAACCCATTCGAGGGAAGAACCCTTCCTCTCATAATTGCCTAATCCATCTTATTGGTGGCCAATGAGACGACCAAAGAGAATCATTACTTCCAACGGTCTGACTTGGTGCCTAGGATCTAAGGTTAAAAGGAATTATGTGCTCCCATGGCACTGTCATGCCTGTGTAACCACTTTTCCAGCTATACCTTCTTTGGCATGCTTGGTGGGACCCTAGATGCCAACAAGGAGACGTAATGACCAAAATAACCAGAGCATCCAAAAGAGCTTGATGATGATGAGGTGCCTCATGAGGCAACCTCCTCATCATGATAGGTTACCTTGAAATCAATAGCTGATGTTCTTAACATCGTTAACGGCTCGAACTAGGAGATGAGAATCATTGAGGAAAACATGTTTGATGGCATGAGAGAGTTAAGAGAAAATTCAATAGCTAATTCTTATTATGTTCATCTCATATAGTCTTTTGTTTACTTCTTAATAATAGAAACCCTTTTGGGTTATGGAACCTCCACCACATAGGGTTTCTGAGTTTTCACATACAAAACCGTGAGGAGGTATTTGAAAATATAACTCATAAGGGTCTTTGAATTCTCACATAGAAAACTTGTGAGGTCTCCAAACATGGTTTTATAGACAAAACCTATGACTAGGTCACTGAAAATGTAACCACTAAGGGAATTTATTTTTTAACCATTAAGGTCTTTAGAACATATAATCCACAAGAAATCTTTGAACTTATAATCTACAAGGATCTTCAAAATAATAAACCACAATGAATCTTTTAAATAATAAACCACAATGGGTCTATGAAATAATAAACTGCAAGGGGTCTTTGAATCACATAATCTCTAACTTCTAATATAATCATTAAGGTTTTCGAATCATTAATCACAAAGGTCTCTGAACATTAATCATACATAAATCACATAAATCATATAATTTCTTATGGATCTTTGAAATACAAATCACAAGGATTCTTTGTATTGAGCTTTTTATCAAATCTTATATTTAATGACAAAACAATCACATACCTTATTCTAATCATAACAATAATCAAAACTTGACATATTGCTCAACTTATTAAAAGTCTAGGCATAATCTTACACTAATGAGAGTTTCATACAAAACTTAAATAATTAAACATATCATAATTCACAACTTGATATTATATGCATTGATGCATGATTCTTTCTAATCAACCTTAACTTTTTTAAAACTCCTTTTTTATTTTTCAAAACTTATGGTTTTCTTATTTTCATAAAAACTAATTACTAATTCATCTTACGAAACAGAGAATTTCTTGATTCAATCAACGCACAAATTAAGAATATTTATTCTTTAAAAATAATGGTTAATCCTAAACATTACTTATGCATTCAAAAAATCAAGTAGAACTAATAATCCTTTAACAAAACTTAGGGAAAACATTAATAATATCTCTATAAAACAATCCAAAAATATGATTAAACATGTGGCATTATCTCTTAACTTAAATCATGCTAATATGTGCAGAAAAATTGAGAAAACTTGTAGAACTTGTAACTCATAAAGCTTAAAGGTCAAAAGCATAGATATTAGAATCATAAAAACAAAGAAATTCTAAGAACCTAAATCAAAACAAAACGTGTACAGTTTATGTGATTACTTACAATATTCACAGAATAGAAACATGGAGGATCTCTTAAAAAACTTCGACTTTTAACAAACAAAGCTATAAGATTCTAAATAAGGAACAAAACGTGCATTCTTTATATGATTACTTGTAACATTCACAGAAACTTTTAAACTTCTCATATTTTTCTAAGAAAACGAGGAGGATCTCTTTTAAAAACTTCAACTTTAAGTAAATATAGCTCTAAGATCCTAAA